>JAUMHQ010000048.1:21827358-21848044 GCA_032361165.1 Enteromius paludinosus
ACCTAAGCAGGTTCTCAGTGGCTACTATAATCCAGACCTTCAGAGAAGAAAACAGGTATACTTGTCTCAGTAAGGGGACAATGAAAAATAGTTTTTCCATGGTACTGTGAAAACATTTACTGAATAACATATATATATATCATAAGTATACAAAACAATTTTTTTTTTTTAGAATTGAAAGACGGCCACATTAGGGTGGAAAAACACGCATGTTCTTGCAGATACTTACTCTATTGTGGATATGGTCCGTCAAAATAATGCAATTCGACTGCTTGAAATACAGCAGCGGATTATAAAAGATAACATACATTTTGAGGGAATAAATAGTGTGAGTCTTTCAAGAATTGACAATGTCCTGCAACGCAACAACATAAGGATGAAACAAGTTTACCGGGTTTGAGCGAAACTGTGAGACATAAAGAGGGTGTAAATATACATATGTTTTTATACTTTTTTTATAAAACTTTCTTTGCTGCAGTTCTTTGCTGTTTAAATGTGAGTACAAGAATAAACAAATAAATCAATATTATTTTCCAGCAATCTCACAGTGGTTTGCATTTATTTATGTAGTGTGTAATCATTGCTAAGTTGTGTTTGCACATTGGCTGGTTTTGTGTGGTTTTTGACCGTAGTGCTTGATTTTGAGTAAAGTTAAAATAGTTGTGGGTCAAATGTTTGGTTTTGCAACAAAAGTTGAAGGTTTTGTGACTGTAGCTTGAATTTTAGAGTTTGTGTTTAGTGTTTTGAGACAAAGAGATGAGATTTTTGGAAATGTGTTTTAGCAACTCAGAAAAACTGTATTTTCTGTGTTTACAGTATAGTGTTGTTTCTATCACTGTTTTATGTTTTGCTTTTTTTTGCTTTATCTAAATTCATGTTACTGCAATGTACAATATTGAGTAGGCCTATTTGCTTTTTTTGGTTGTTTAAAAATGTGTCTCCTGAAAATATGCCTTCTGATTAAACCGTGAAAATCAAAGACTGCAGTGTTTTATATAAGGTAGACTAGTGTGTTCCCCCTAATCTGAAAGTGTATTCAAATAATGCAAGTGTGTATCATTTTGTCAATAGAGTTACATTTTGACAAAGGAATGTCAGGTTTTGATAGCAGAGTTTAGGTTTTTGAAAGTAGTTTCAATTTGACACAGATGTGAATGGTATATTTCTCAGTTTTGTGTCATGTTTACTTGTGTTTAGAGTTACCCTTTCAGTCGAATCACTTCATAGTTATATATGGGAACTCGCCAAAGTGACCAATTGCCTTTGAGCTTTATACAAAAGGCCAGTGAAATTGGTGTGCACTTGATTGCGCACAGTGCACATGCAGCTTTTCGCTTCAGAGCCTCGCTGCTTTCGAGATGGAGATCCCCTTGGCTTTCTTTGGAAAAGTGACGGTGCGATCTACAAATCGAGTTCCTCCTCTCTCGTCTGACAGCGTGTTCCTGGGCGGCTGTCAGCGGATCCTGTGGGCTGATTGCCTTTTTAAAGGCTTTTGTATCAGTCATCTGCTTATCCAGTGAGCATAGACCTCTGAGTGCACAGAGTTTCCGCCTTAGGTCTTCCCTGGGCAACCGGGAAAAAGAGCTAAATTTCTACGGTTTACACGGTTTGAATGAACATTCTGTAGCGGGATGTCTGTTCGGCTGTGTGCTTCTGGGTGTGGAAGTTTCCTCACCTCTTGTGATGGTCACGATCGCTGTCTTACATGCCTGGGCTGAGAGCACGCTGCGGCAGCGCTCGTAGATGGTTCATGCGTTCTTTGCGAGCACATGACCATGGCTACGCTGCGGTTCCGCCTCTGGTTCGCGAGATGGCTCCCATCGCGTCCTTCCCGTAGCAAGTCGTTGGACAGTAGCAAGTTCACGGCTGATATGGCGAGGCGCCTTGGGGACCTGAGGGTGACTGTCGGGAATACCCCGTCCAGGGCTACACCTGCGCGGGCTTCCCAGGCACCCTGTAGTTCTGTGGAGCCGCCGGAGGAGACCGCTTCAAGCTCTGTAGCGGGGCTGAGCGCGTCCTTTGCCGCACCAAGAGAGGCTGAGATGTGGGGAGGCTAGAACCGCTCCGGGTGGGCGTCGCACCGCGGCATCTGTCCCGTCTGCAGCAGATGTCGAACTGTCAGAGATGCTCCTCCGCACCACGACAGGAATCGGCTTGGAGGTGCCAGGTGAGCCTCCGGCTGACCCTTCGCGGCTGGATGATTAGTTCCTGGGGGCCAAAGATGCAGCACCAAGGTGCTCTCCCCCAGTGCCTTTCTACAGCCATAGTCCAGGAGCGTCATCTGTGGCTGAACTTGGCGCAGGTGCCGGACACCGAGAAGGTTCGCTTTTCCATCTCCCAAGCTGGCCTATTCGGCGACACCAAAACCACCAAAACCCTTTTTGTCTCAGATGCAGACCCAGGGCAATGTGTCGCCAGCGTGGGATCCAGGGAGGCAGGTAGGCGCTGCTCAGAGCAGCCTGACTTTTCTCCAGGACGTTCATCCTTCTGGGATCAGTCCCTGCCCCGGTCCCCCAATAGGCAGCCTCACCACGAGTGCGGCGGTCAACGTCCCTTTGATTTCCCTGTCAGCGCGGCTCGGAGCCTGGATAGCGCTCCCCAGCCCCTCGCGGTGGTTGATACTGAAGGTGCGGCTCGGCTATGCGATACAATTCGCCAGGCACCCGCCCATGAAGTCAGGGTTTTACAGTCCTTACTTCATCGTGCCCAAGAACAGTGGTGGGCTGAGACCCATCCTGGATCTGAGAGTTTTGAATTGGTCTCTTCTCAAGATGCCTTTCAAAGTGCTCACTTCGAAGCACATACTGACATGCATTCAGAGCCAGGATTGGTTCGCAGCCATCGACCTGAAGGACGCGTACTTTCATGTCTCGATTCTGCCCCGACACAGACCTCTTCTACAGTTTGCGTTCGAGGGTCGAGCATATCAGTATTGCGTCTTACCCTTTGGCCTGTCCCTCTCTCCCCGCATCTTTACGAAAGTTGCAGAGGGTGCCCTCTCCCCGCTGTGGCAGATGGGCATCCGCCCACGACTGGCTGATAATAGCTCGAAGGATCTGTTGTGTATGCACAGGGACATAGTGCTACGGCACCTCAGCCATCTGTGTCTTCAGGTCAACTGAGAGAAGAGCAAACTCTGTCCAGTGAAGAGGATCTTTTTTCTTGACATGGAGCTGGACTCGATCGAGATCGCCTCACCACGAGCGAGCGCAGACCATGCTGAATTGCCTGGACAAATTCAGGCACAAGAAAGTGATTCCTCTAAAAACTTTTCAGAGGCTCCTGGGGCATATGGCAGCTGCAGCTGCAGTTACGCCGCTGGGCTTGTTACATATGAGACATATGGGCATGGCACCATGGCGCACTCCGGATTGGGGTTTCCCTCGGAGTGCCGCCACTTATTCAGCCCGTGGGACAACCCTGTCTTCCTACGGGTCGGAGTATCCCTCGGGCAGGTTTCCAGGCATGTCGTGGTGAACACGGATGCCTCTCTCACAGGCTGGGGTGCTGTATGCATTTACCAGCCGATAGGTTTATTACTCTTTATATTAACTTTTTATATTGATATACTTTATATCAGAATAAATTCAAGTAATAATTGGCTGTGGTGTGTGGTGACTCCCTTATTTTGTTGCAATTTAGGAAAAGAGGTCGTAACAGGATCTGAAATTTCAATTTCAATTTCAATTTCAGTGGCATTAACAGGGAGAGTGTTTTCTAAAGCTATCTTCAAACGTGAAAACTCTCTTGGGTTTGGTATGGTGGGGGTAGGGCCTCTGTACATCGGCTCTTGTTCTGGTCGAGGCACTTGTTTCGATGGACTGTAGGGCATTTGCTGGGACCAGGAGGAATCATAAGGCATTGAGGCTTTATAATCCTGGTTATATGAAGGATGATTATCATGTCCTTGATAGTAGCTTTCTTCCTTCCTTTGGATCCTCTGACTGAATAGCTGAGCACTTGGCACGTCATAGGGAAAGTAAGTCCCTTTTCAAGAACTCGTGACGGGCTCAAACCCTATCGCCACCTTGCATTCCCTAGATCTAGCGCTCTGTCACTCGAGGTTCGGAAGCCCGCATGCGATCCTTCCCCTCTTGTGTGAGAGCTATATGCTGCTATGACGTTTTTCTTCCCGAGGGGAGAAAAAGGCTTGTGCGTACTACCAGTGCGTGTTGCCAAGGCAACGTTCGCGTAACGGCCATTTGGTTCTGAGGAGCTAAATAGTTGGAAATTTCTTTCCATTTGGGTCTGAGGAATTAAATGGTTGGAGGATTTAAATGGTGGTCACTGCATTTAGTTCTAAGGAACTGAATGCAGAGCTGTTTTGTTTTGAGAAACTAAATAGCTGCATATCTCATTCTGAGGAGCTAAATAGTGTTAAAATCTATGGCGCAGTGGTAGAGTTCTTGCCTCCCGTGTGGAAGACCAGGGTTTGATTCCCCGCAGGGCAGTACTTGCTTCTTAGGTTTCCTCTTGAAGCTCCACGCTGCTGCCGAGGCGGAGCTGTGGTTACATTTTCAGTAGTATTACAACGGGTTGTATAGACGCTTTCAAGCTATCTATCATCCAGTGTGGCTATGCTTTGCAAGTGCTCGCTCAAATCTGGTGCCCTCAGGAGACCACCTCACCACTCAGGGGGAACAAGTCGCAGCTTCACCCGAGGGTGAGCTGCGTCGGGTCCTGCCTGTTCCTCCAATAACACCAGAGACCACCCTCGAGAGGCTGACTATTTGGCAACTACTGCCAAATGTGTCTCAATGGGTCCTGCGTACTGAATGAATTCAGAGCAGGCTCTGGTGGTGGAACGAGAAGTTGAATCTCTTCTGAGGAAGGAGGCCATTGAGGTGGTACCTCCTCACGATAAGAGTGCAGGTTTTATAGCCGCTACTTAATAGTTCCAAAGAAGGATGGAGGGCTGAAGCCCGTTTTAGATCTCGGAATTTGAACCGCTCAGTATTGGAACTGAAGTTTAGAATGCTTACTATAAAGCAGGTCGTGTCACAAATCAGGTCAGAGGACTGGTTTGTCATGATAGATCTAAAAGATGCGTCCATCCTTCTCACAGGAAGTTCCTGAGGTTCGCTTTCGGGGCAAAGCGTACCAATCTCGGGTCCTTCCCTTTGGCCTTACACTCTCACCCCGCGGGGGTTGAGACTGAACGCCAAGAAAAGTGTTCTTTCTCCAGTTTCAGAGAACCACTTATCTAGGCGTGCTGTGGGACTCGACCACGATGCGGGCTCGTAAGACACCTGCTCGAGTAGTCTCGATCCTCACTGCAGTCGCAAGAGTAAAAAAAGGCTGGTCACTCACTACCAAACAGTTTCAAAAACTGTCTAGAGATGCTGGCAGTGTTCCAGGCACTCAGATATTTTCTCACAGACGTAAGAGACAGACACGTGTTAGTACTGTAAGGCAAATTTAAGGGACATTAATATTTAAATTAATTAATCCACTTTGGGGAATAAACTTATGTTTACTTTTTTTGTTCACTTAGCTCCTTGGTTAGTTTGTGTAAATCAAATCAAAGATTAATTTAAATATGATTATCCTGAATTGGAAATATGAAGTACACTCTATTGGCTAATCCGTCCTGCGTTTAGCAATCTAGTGTATCTTAATCAAATTGTTTAACTCGTGATCAGCGATGTTAAAACAAATGTTTAATGTTTCCTTCTGTCTAAGAGCGGGTAGTTCGGATCTAGCAATGTTTGACCTTTTCAAAACAACTCAGATGCTAGTTTATAGAACCATAACCTGTGAGGAAACCAACCAGGAGAAATGAAGCTTATAGCCCTAAGTTTAACTGCATCATTCAGCGAGTAGAGGAACTGTTTGCCTGTGTTACCGTTCTCTCAGCTGATGCATCGTCTGCAGCGATTCTCTGCCCTCTTATTGGCGGTTTGGTTTCCTGATGTCAGTGCAGTCGATCGCTCATAGGTTCTCAGAGTTTGTTGCAAGATGTTGTTGAAACTTCGGCGGTTGAGATGAACTGCTGTTTGATGATGTCTGAAAGAAAGACGCGGAGCGGGTGCATGGCTGAGTTCTTCTCTGGGTTCGCCGTTCCTTCTCTCTTGAGTGTTGGATGAATGATGATCTTTGTTGTGGAGAAAGATCACCCATAACTTCTTCCCGATTAAGGATATCAAATACCCGTTCATAAAATTAGATTCAAAATATTCTGCACACTCGTTACATACTAAACTCGCCTATAATTACTACATAGGATCTCTATTAAACTTCATTCACCCAATAACCTGCTTACATGATGTACAGAGTTACGTTGTAACCCACTATCACAAATACCAACATACACAATGCATAAATGAACCATATGACATACATATTTGGTTCTAATAGTTATTGTTCCTTCCAAAGACATTCCAGCATCTCTTTGTTCAGGGCACAGAAACCGCATGCTCCTTAGAGAAGGCGGGGCTGGTGTGTGTGTGCTGGACAGGTCAAAGAGGGTCACAGCAAAGGATGTTTTAGGGAGTTTCCCAGATTGTTAAAAAAGATGTTTCCAATCTTCACCGAACCTTAGCTGTCCGGTATAAATGGCATTAGGCTCTGAGATTCATTGTTTATGAGCTGGTTGAGGGCACGAATCAACAAGAGATCTATTCAAGTTCTGTTACTCCTTACGAGGTTTCTTTTCCTTCTCTCATGGATGATGTGGTCTCTGGGAGTTTTCCAGACCTTTAGGCGTCGAAGCTGGTCATCGATCAGTTTTATGACTCATGAACCATTTAGGAGAAGATTTTAAGATTCTCTTTGGAATGTTGTCCTTCGGCATCTCTCTGTATTTGGCGGGAGGAAACTTGAATGATGCTTTGACGCATTTTAGGTGTGTTGGTTCCCTACAGTACGCACCGGCAACACGTCAGTAGTCGCTTACATAAACCACCAAGGAGATCTGCGTTCGCGCCCCTTGTACAAGCTGGTGCACAAGATCCTTGTGTGAGTCAGTCTAGTACTAGTAGCGCCGTTCTGGCCAGGCCTAGTATGGTTCTCAGACCTGATATCCCTCCTAGACGGCTCTCCATGGGAGATACCGATCAGGAGGGATCTCCTCTCAAAGGCAGGGGGCACCATAGTGCACACCCGCCCAGAGTTGTGGCGGCTGAGAGTGTGGTCTCTGAGGGGGCACAACTCTTAGCAGCAGTTCTCTCAACTGAGGTTGTTGAGACCATCCTCCAGTCCAGAGCTCGAGGAAGCTGCCTTGAAGTGGAAACTTTTCACTTCTTGGTGTAGAGAACACCAAGAAGATCCAGTTAACTGCCCGGTTGGTACAGTGCTGGAGTTCTTGCAAAATCGATTCTCTACTGGGGTCACCCACTCCACCTTGAAGGTTTACATGGCGGCTATATCGGCCTACCACTCCTCTCTTGGTGAGCAGACACTGGGTAGACAATCCCTACGGTCACACCACAGCCAGTAGTACTGCAGGTTTTCAACCCTCCTCCCTTCAGGGAACCCGGTCAGCAGAAGCTAAACTGTATACGTCCACAGAGCCTGTGGAGAAAGTCTGGTTTGGTCCAAGAAGGGTGCCCAGCGGCTAAACAGGCTTTGAGCAGATGGATAGTGATGCCATTAATACATCTTATAAGTCCTCTGGTCTCCAGCCGAGGCTAGGAGTCAGAGCGCACTCAACACATGGTGTGGTGGCTTTGACGCCCTGCTATCAGGGGTCTCCATGGCCGATATCTGTGACGCTGCAGGGTGGTCCACCCCTCACGCTTTCGAGCCACTCCTGGTGATGCTGTGCTCTGGTAGGCACACACACTAGGCAGGGAACTTGAAAGTCTGGAGGCGTGGGCATCTCGTTCCCAAAGCGTCTCGTCGACGCAGCTCGAGTTCCTGAAAAGGAACCTTGAAGGAACGAGACGCTGCGTCTCGAAACCACACTTTCTGGCATCCCCTGCAGGCGCTCCGCTTCATGACAGGAGCTATCTGGCCGGCGTTTTCCACGCTCTTATATGCTTCCTGGCCAGTGACGTCATCTGCCATGACGTCCCAACTCATCATTGGCTGATTCTACTCACTATTCAGAGCCGTCACGCTGAGGGCGTTTCCAAAGCGTCTCATCGACGCAGCGTCTCGTTCCTTCAAGGAACAGGGTTATATACATAACCTGAGACGTTTTATTTTTATTACTTTATTTATACATTTATGAGCCATAACCCAACACCTGCCCCTAAACCTACCATCCGTTACTAAAACACAAGGTAAACCAGCAGATACAACTACCCACATTATTTATTAAAAAGGATTCAAGAGTTCACGTTTCCTAGTAATCAGAAGTTTAGAGCGAATTTGGCGAGCTGTCTGGGGAGCGAGCTGGGAGAACGGCGGGCTCCGAACCCTAGGGGAAATAACACTAGCGAGGGTGAGGATTCGGTGTACGGCTCGTTCTCTGACTGCCCCCTGGGATGAAAGGTATGGAAAGGCGGAGAAGAGGAGGGGGAGGGATGCGTTCAAGCGAGATGTTGCGAACATGGAATTAGGGCGATTTTATAGTGAGAGGAAAGCGATTTGATTGGGAGAGGTTGATTAGGAAATTGGCTACCAGCTGTGTGTGATTATGGGTGATTACTGTGTTCACGATTCTCTCGAAACCATGTTATTGGCAAAACATAAACTTTAATATTCTAATTCTTCTGAGGCAAAGTGATTGATCACCATCTCTCCGTCCACCGTGACTCATCTGTGCTGCATTGCGCAAATTTAAAAAAATGCTGCCCGCCAGGAGAATCCATACGTCAGCCTTGGTTGTAAAATTCTATTGGCTCTCGTGTGTCTCGTGACCGATCGCGTCATTCTACAGGACGAGAGTGTCTTTTGAATAAGATGTGAACGTATTAACAGAGCGGGATAATTTCAGTGATTAAAACCTTGTATTTTACTCTCTTCTTTGCATAAAGACATTGTATAGCTTTAGAAGAACTTGAAATGCAACACAGCTGGTTGGGAATGCTTTTTTTTTACTGCTTATGGTCAGTTTTTGCAATAAATACCTGTGACTGCGTTGTACCTTAATTTCTGAGAGAGTATGTAGACACATGGGACTTGTTCACACTTTTTATCCACTAAATATTTCTCAGGGTACATCTGATTCAGAAATGTTGTTTCTGTCAAGGCATTATAGCTTTAAATCATGGCTGTAAAAAAAAATACATTTGAAACAATACTGGCCAAGACAAAACATATATTTTTTATTTGTATACCTATGCTCTGCTCTGATGTAATTTTTATAGTAAAAATATGACAATACTGTCTGGATGATAAAATGCATTAAGTTTATTCAAATTAAAGAAGTTTATTTTTATTCAAGGTATTTTACTTCAACAGTTCACAGAATTTAAAAAGGATGTTGCACTTTATATAAAACACAATGCGTCCGGTTATGGTGGCTGCTACTGGCCACTTGTGAAGAGTGTGACGATGAAGATTCCAGGTCAACATGAACTCCTGGAACACATTGTGCTTCTTGATATTCCTGGGACTGGAGACTGCAACAAGATAAGAGACAACCTGTGGAAAACTGTAAACACAATACTCTTTTAAAAACACTATAAAACTGAAAATTCTGTCATAATTGACTTCCCTCTTCAAACCAGTATAAGTTACTTCTGTGAAATACAAAAGTAAGATCTTAAAAAATAATTGTATTGACAACTTTTTTTCATGCAGTTATAACAAGGACCCTTTGAGACTTTAAAGGGCACAAAAGACACACTAAAAGTAGCATAAAAGTGTTTTAAAACACTCATGCATTTAGTTATAAATCATCTCAAGCCATATGACAGCTTTGTGAGTCAGAATAGTCTCTTTATCTACAAAAACAGTCCACCTTAAATCTCCTTGGGTTGCAGCATTCACATGAGTAGTAGTTAGGTCTGATTGAACAAATCATTCTGTTGAGTAACAAGGATGATATTTGATGGCAGAATTTTCATTTTTGGGTGAAGTAATTTTATTTTAACATTGGAATATATACAAATTCAACATAAGCATTTGTGTAATACTTGAGGTTGGCCAAATACACATATTTTACTCAGTTTTTATCTTTTGAATACAATAGAAACTGAAACAGTGCTCTTCTGTGTGGGTTGTAAGTAGTATTAATCGAGCAATCACTGACGGAGACCCCTGGGGAATAATACAGCACTGCATTCAAGACTTGGGACCAGGAGGAGAATGCAAAAACATTAACTTCATCTGTACCAAAACTGATGTCATTGATCCAAATGAATATCAAAGGTTAGAAGAAGAACAAAGAGATATTTGTCAATATTATTTCTTTCAACTTAATCTAAGAATTGTTCTTAAGTTTTCCTTTTTGTTCTTTTTAATTATCTAATACATTTTATTCATTTATTTTAGTTCTGGACACCACTCTGGAGATGAAATTTCAGTTTTGGTAAATTTACAAGCAAATATATTTTTCTGTATTATTTTAATGCAGTCTTCTAAAACTTTAGTAAGCTATTTTCTGTCTGCAATTTATGACTTATTTTGATGATAGTCAAAAGCTGTATTAAAAAATGCAAACAAAATCTAAGATCTGCAAAATCCATAAATGCTTGATTTGAATACTGGCTAATTTTAGATTTTTAACTAGTTTACATTGCTGTCTTTTTCACTTTTATCCACTAAATGAGACAAAATGTATAGGCCTTTTATTTGATATATACTGTAACATCATCTCTCTCTCTCTCCCCCCACTCCCAACCCCCAGAACTTGAAAAAATGGTGCACACTTCATAGGAACAAACGTACAAAGGAAATAGTAAAAGAGAAGTTTAAAAATTCTAAAATGTTTCAGAAATCAAAAGTCAGATTTGTCGCTGATGTGTTCACTGTCAGCTCCAGGGCATACTTTGATAAAAATCTACATCTGGAACCAACTGAAACAGGTAATGAAGTAAAATCGTGGAGAAAAGTATCTTATTATTCTTTTTTTCATTTAAATATTGAAATGTTACCAATTATCCGCAGAAATACCAAAGCTGCAAGAAATTCTGAAGAGCACTAACAAAAGGATTAACCAAGAACTGACAAGAGATTATGTCAATGAAGCGAAGGGAGTTTTGTCATTCATACAAAGTGTCCAAATAGACAAAGATGAAAAAATGGTGAGAATCAAAGTCAGAATTATTGACATTTCACTTACAGATATCCTCTTAAATTAACCAATAGTGGTTGTTTTTTTACTGCCATATTTCTTTGTTGAAGGTGAAGCTAAAAGGTCAAGTCCATAAAAAATTGGAAGAAAATCTAGCAAAAGCACTAAAGGAGTTGGATTGTCAGTTTGATTCACTTTACACGATCATGAATCAATGTCTTTCAAAAGGTGTGAAGAAATCAGTGGAATTGTGTGTTGAAACTAAAAACTCCATGATTGCCTGTGTAAGTGTGATTTTGTTGTATTTGAATTGCTGAAAAACAATTGTGATATTTATCTAACAGCAGGGATATTTTTGCTTTCTCAATCAGGTTGCACCTTACGATAAGAGGGGATTCCATAAAACCCTCCAAGCATTGTACATGAACAATGGATGCTATTGGCCAAAAAATAGGGATGCACCCATAGATCTAAATATGTGCTTGGCCAAACACATGCATGACAACATCAATGCTGAGTTTAATTTAATTTTTCCGTATGTTCTGCTTTCATTCCCTGTTCACTATATCCAGTACCTTTAGTTGAGGAAAACAAAAACAATTCAAAATGTTAGGTCAACAGTGTTCAAATATACAGTCAGGTCTATATATATTTGGGCAGTTTTCATAATGTAGGCTCTGTGTGCCATCAGAACAGAAAAAACTAAACCACCAAGATGAAATTGAAGTGCAGACTTGCTTTAATTCAAGAAGTGGAAAAGAAATATAATATAATACTTAGGAATAACAACAATTTTTATGCACAGTCCCTCCATTTCCATGGGATCAAATGTAATTGGACAAATAAATATAATTATAAATAAAATATGCAGTTTTACATATTTTGTTGGGAATAAGTCTAAAACTCATTGACATCACCAGAGACTGGGTTTCCTGCTTTGAAATGCTTTGCCAGGCCTTCACTGCAGCTGATTTCAGTTGTTATTTGTTTGTGGGTCTTTTTTCTTATTGTTTCTTACTTTTCTTACTTCTTACGGTCGTCTTGTAATGCCTACGCTAAAAACAACAGTAACAGCAATAGTTTACAATATAGATGTTGTCTTACACATGACAACATGTTGTTGTCGCTGTTGCGCTGTATTATTATATTTTTTCTTATGAGGCAGCGGCAGAAATGCAGGAAGCTGGAATGTGCTGCTTTGTTCCATGCAAATGTCTCCAATGCTTTCAAAATTCAAAGAGGTGCATGTACTACAGTATCATTATGTTGTGTTTTCCGTTTAATTTGCACTTCACAATGACAAGCTTTTTTCTTCAAAGATGTTCAGAACGTTTTCAGCAAAAAACGTCAGACGTGTTTACATTTTACGTGGCATGAGGACATGAAAAATCTAGGCTAAATCTTATCTGACCGGACAGACTGAAATGGATGTCTAATATCTAAATATTATTGGATTTCAATTGCATTTGCACAAAAATCAGATGTGGGCTGACAATCTGAACGGGGCTTTTGACTGCATGATGTGGGTTCACAGCAACAACTTGCCAAAGCAGATGCCACACTTTTACACTTAGTTCACACTGCAGGGTAAAGTGGCCCAAATCTGTATTTTATTTTGCCCAAATGTGACCCATTTCTGATTTTCTTATGACAGTCCGAATAGAACAAATTAGATTTTTTCAAAATCGGGCCCAGGTCAGTTTCATATGTGGTCCTAAATCCAGTACATATACAATGTTTTGTAATGTGCCTTAAGTCTGAACGGCCATGTTGCCTTTCATGTGGTTTTTACATCTTTGAAATGTGGCAGAAGGCACAATTCTGCACTGAGGGGCGGGAAGATTAAATTCACAATGGCAGACAACTTTGGCTCTGATTGCACATTAATTGAACACTAAAATCACAACACTAAATACATTCTAATACAAGCAGAATTCATGTTTATTTTCGCGAACTCAGAGCACTGTGTCTGACATTACGTCTTCTTCTGCGTGTGCTGGTCATTTCAGCACTGTACAGGGTTCACACATGAGACTGATTTCAGCAAAACATCCGATCAGAGGAGTAAGACCTGCAATGTGAATTAATCCTTAGAAGCAACTCCCAAATTTTACCTGATTAATTGATGTAGAAATAACGAAAGAATATCCCCCGTCTGTCCGTAAAACAACTTTTGAGTCAATTGTCCAGTTACTTATTGTCCCTTGAAAAAGGGGGAAGATACATATTCCTCCTGTTTTGATGAGAATTAATTCAATCTCAGAGTGTGCATATTCATTATATCATACTGCCCCTTGAATATGTTTTGGTCAGCACATAAAATAATACAAATTATGCCTGTGTATAAATATATAAGAACCTGCAGTCTAGGATGACCTATTTGTACCCATTTGGTTGTCTACCGTTGAAATTCTTTTTTTTTTTTTTTTACTTCATTACTGTAGTGTTGATTCCAATAACAAAACAGGAATGTCAGTGCAAGAGCAGATTGATAAATTCAGTATCATCCAAAGTGGCACTGCTTACTCACCATCTTCAATGTTATATCACATGGACAACTTCATTAAAACAGAGGTGATGTGTGTCTTTTTCTTTTCTCTTTCCTTTTTAACAGGTCACTAATAATTACTTGTTTTTTCTCCTGATTAGGAAATCAAAGTAAAGGCAATGCTCAAAAGATATATTGTTCAAAAAAAGAAGGAAATCTACTCATCAATCGAAAAAACAATTCAGAATCAAATGACTGCTGGCTATGAAGGTAAGGAAGCTTTAAAACAACAAGCTAATTTTAATTCAACTGTTGCCCACATGGGGTTGTACAAATTCAAATCAATATTAAATGTTACTAAATACAGAGGCTGCAAAAATTAAAGGAAATAATGCAATGAAGAGGAGGGAGGACAAAATAACAACATCAATTGAACTGTTAAAACACAGCATGTTCAAAAACGCAAAAATTGAATTTCTGAATAAGTTCACAAACATAAAGGTATTTGTATTTCACAAATTCTCAACATTGCTTGCTCCAACCTGTCCTCCATCTAATATGCCTGTATACAGTAGGTCTTTGGTACAATAGCATTGAAATACGACCCATCAGAGTGTTTTAAAATTGTGCCCTAAAATTGGGATTCAGGTTTGGAACCCTATAAATCATAATTTGCACAATTTTTGTAATGGGTAGGCTTAGGGGTTAGTGTGGTCATTTGTACAAATTAAAACTAGTAAAATATGTTTTAATCACCGTGATGATGGGTGTCGTGAATCAGGAGTGAGACAGTGTAGACAGGCGATGGTCGGGCGAACGGCAAACAGACCAACGTGGGCTAAACAGAGTCGTAGTCAGAAGGCAAGCAGATCGGCAACGGGGGGTCAAACAAACAAACAGATAATGGAAAAACATGAGAACGCTTACAAGGATGGGACTAGCCACATACAATGATCAGTGGGGAACATACAAATGATTAGAGTATTTATACCGGACCTAATGAGACAGAGGGGTGGAGAACATATCAGTTACCATGGAGACACATGAGGTGGGTGGATACAAGAGTATACAGGTGATAGTCCATACATGAAACAGAAAAACACAGACACATTACATAGGGGGCTGTAGGGCTATACAATCTGGACTGACACATCTAGCTGATCATAACAATGAGGTCGGTGTAAAAACTCTACACACTACATTAAAACAAAACACACATTTTGACTGGTAATCACAGTCATACGTCATTTCATGATGACAGACGCAATATGACACTATATGTCATTATTTTTATGCCTACTAGAGGGCACGTACCTTTAAAACGTAAATATGGGTCTTGATAAGGTACTTGCACTTGGTTTTTGTTGGAGGACAGGCTTGTTTAAACATGTTTGCTGTTTCTGAAGATACTTGCAGTACAAACCACACAAAACTGTTTTATTATATTGTATATTTGTATATTCTGTTCTTTCTTTCTAAAGGAGCATATATGTAAGACCCTTGAATCTGAGCTAAAGAGAGCGGTTGAAAGCTCACTTTCACAAATCACCAAAACCACCCTAATGGGTAATGGGTAATTTTATTTGTTATTTTAAATGATCTGATTCATAGTAAACTACTTGAGTGATTACTCTGAATATTGGCTTTGTCTGATTCATCACAAAAATTAAGATTCTTCAAAATCAGACTGAACACCTAGTAATGTCTTTTCTAGATGTCTCCAGTGAGATTGAAATGCTGAAGAGACTGTCTGTGAAGTTATCTGACTAAGGTCATCATTTAAGAGCAAGGATAAGAGAAACAGCATCTCAGCATTTTTAAGTTACTTTTGGGATAATGTCTTTGTATTATAAAGCACAACCAAAGCTCTATTATTATGATTTATGTTTTATATATCCTCAAATTGTTTAAACTGTTGGACCAAACTTTTATCATATTGCTTAAGTTACATATACTGTATATTGTGGTCCTTAAAGAGGTCATATAATGCTAATTTTCCACAAGCTTATATGATTCTTTAGCATCTTAACGAAAAGTCTGTAATATAGTTTTCTCAATGGTTGTGTAAAAAAGGTCTCAAGGTTACGTATGCAACTAAAGTAACTCGAAGGAACGAGACGCAGCATTAACAAGAGGCTATGGGGAACCAGCGTGACGGCTCTAAATAGTATGTGTAGTCAGTCCAATGGGTGGGCAAGTCATAGGCAGATGATATCATTGGCCAGGAAGCATAAAAGCATGTGGTGTGCAACCGGCTTCAGCTTCAGTGTCATTAAGCAAGCGCATGCAGGGATGCCTGTAGTGTGGTTACGAGACACGGTGTCTCGTTCCTTTGAGGAACTCAAATACATAACCTTGAGTCGTTCCTCTTCAGGAACTCAAGTCGTGTCGAGAAGATGCTATGGGGAACGAGATGCCCACGTCCCTAGTCCCTAGGCAAATCCCTGCCTAGTGTGTGTACCTGTACAGCTAGGGTGAGAGAACAGAAGAACAGATTGACTTGCAAGTCTTCTCCGTAGAAATGGACAAACATGTGGGGGGTAGACCATCTTGCAGCGTACAGATCTCCTGTATACAGACACTAGATATCAAGGCCTTGGAGGCTGCCACACTCCTAGTTGATTGAACCTTGACTCCTAGCAGCAGAGGGAGACTAGAAAACTCATAAGCAGTATTGATGGCATCCACAATAGCTTTTTTTGATCTAGCTGCTCTAGAGAACTTCAGAGGAGGGGGCGAGCCTCTCAGCTCCGCCACATTTCCGGGCAGAAAAGACTGAAAGCAGCACTCAATCTCTCAAAACACCTCAATCTCTTAGGAGTCATGCTTGTTTCTGCATCTCAGACTGATAATGGCTCACTCAGGGTGGGTCTGAGGTAAGACAGTTCAGCCTGTGTAAAACACTGCTGACAATCGACAATCACGGGAGGGGCCTCCGACCATGTGAAGTCACATGGACAGAGGGCTCGATTTGAGAAAGGAGAAAACATTTAAGGAGATTACAAAAAAAGTAGTGGGTGGATCATTATAGGGTGGTTGTGTACACAAACTGCCAAGACACATTTAATTTCAAATAACTTGTTAAAGTGCATATGGCATTTTATGACCCCTTTAATAACAGCAATAGTCTGCACCACAAAATAAATCCTTTTTTTTTTACCATACAACTTAACATATTGATCCTGTTAGTTAATATGCTTTTTAACATGCTTGTAGTTTACTATGATTGTTTAAATTCTAGATTTAGTTAATATTTAGAAGAGTAATCATTATTTTGTGCATATGTACATCATTTCAACTTGTCTTTATGGTCATTAGATATTGTAAACAAATATGAATGGATTAAACAATAAAAATGTATTTAACAATCATGTATATGATAAAAAGTTTATTTATTTTAGCTGGGGGTTATTAAATTAGCACTGACATGCCTTAACTAATGTTAAGGAAATTGTTTGAAACAAACTGTGGTAGTGCTAAAGTACACAGACAGCATAGTATTTATTCTGATATACAGTACAGACTAATCTTAAAATAAAAAGCTTCTGATGTGCAGTTACTCAGTATTAATTAAATGTGTACTCTGATAATAAGAGCAAATAGACACAGAGTTAAGTAGTCAAGGGAGTAGAAAAAGCTGGTAATCAGTACAAAGCACATACTTATGGGAAATGGACTCTGTGAACACAGTCAAAACTCAGGTGAGGAAACACTCTGGAGGTGAGTGGAAGGAACCACAGGAACTGTATTCATATTTGTTATACAGGGGTTCGTTAAATTTTTGTTAGTAAAAATGTGAATTCTTCTTATTATTAATAATTACTCAAATAAATCATATTCTTAATTTCAAAAATAAAACTACAAATTCTTGGTATCTCTACTTAGGCTGTTTTGGGTCACCACTGACTTCCATAGTATTTTCTTTTCCTATTATGGAAGTCAATGGTGACCCAAAACGGTCTGGTTACAAATGTTCTTCAAAATATCTTTGTGTTCAGCAGAACAAAGAAATTAATACAGATTTGGAATGACTCAAGTGTGAGTAAATGATGACAGAATTTTCATTTTTGGGTGAAATATTCCTTTAAAATAACATTTTAGTAACTTATCCATCACAAGTTTTCAATACTTTTAGTGCGAAGGTGTGATGCTGTTTTCATGAGGTTAGAAATATAAACATGATACTTGTATTTTCTGAGCTAATGAAATATTATTAGAGTAAAAATCTGTTATTTTCTGTTCATTTTATGTCATGCCTCATGAGGACAAAAAAAATCTGTTCTCAAAATAACAATACCCAAATGACGTATAATACTAAAAATAGCCCCTTTTTTGGTGCTCAAGATACATCTTTACAATCATGTCTGTTTTATGACGAGCATTTCATGCAGCTGTACTTTGCACAGCCACACACCCACACACTCATCCTGTAAGCTAAGGTATGTACCACATCCTCTGTGAACAAAAGGAAGTGCATTGATGCAGTTAGAAATAATGTTCATAAACATCTTGATGCAGAGCATAAAGAGAAAAACAGTGCTCAAGATTGCAGTCTCAAGATATACCTGACACCTAAGATTCTCGAGACACACATACACAGACGAGGGATAAGGTAAGCTTACTGTATATATAATTGTGAATTTTGGTTCACAATACTTGGAGAGGATGGAGGGCAACATCAGCATCATAAACTGCAATTGTAAAGGAGAGAAAAGTCATTACTTATAAATGTCAAGCAGTGATTGGCCAGAGCTTCACATTAGACTTCCTACAGTCTTTGCAGACGCTTTGATTTATGATGAATAAAACAAGCTCATCTGTATCGTATTAGCATGTTTAGCAAACTTTGGAGCAAACTATTCCTTTAAATTTATTTTTTCTACGCAAAAGGAAAACTTGAAGATACACATAGAAAAAAAATAAACCACTCATCATCTCAGTAAATTGTTATTTCCCTGATCCGTAAACATTCCAGGGTTAATTTATAATGAAAAAACATAAACCAGTTCAACCAATTCAGGAGAAAAAATTGTTGTTTTAACAGGCTGTCCTGTAAATGGCAATTATTCTTGCAACCACAGTTGCAAGAGTCCCTAACAGGATAACTGTATTAAATGCTTTTTTCGTTCAAGCTATTTTTTTAATAATTTTTAATTTTAGCTGCATTGATTTAAAAAAAAAAAAACTGCTATACACATATCAGTCAAACAGTGGCGGTTCTACATTTAATTATTCCCCAAGCGAGACCCCCTCTCAGCACCCCTGAAAATTATACACAATTTAGAAAAAAAAAAATTAAAACGTGCAAATTATAGGTCTGTGTTTATAATGTTATGAATGAAATGTGCATTATTTGGAAGAAAGTCGGAAGTCACTGACTTAGTTTAGCCTACTAAGTGGATGGATCCCCCCTCCTTGTCCACTCCATTTGGGAGAGGTAAACTGTCCTCGGCGCGGGCGCATACTACCCTCCCCTTTCCACTTCTCAAGGCCAGGGAATAGTTCACTTTACGCGTTCCGTTCTGTTTCACGCCTAGCTGCGTCCACAAAGCTTTTAAAGTATACTCAACCGCTGGTGAGTGCGGACGGACGAGGTGGTCACATGCGCATTACCGCATACTTGAATTGCGCTGCCTGTCTCATTCACCTCGCGCATGCAATGTTGTACGCAGACTGTCCGCGTGGTCTCACAAAAAATCCGCCAGCCCTTCTACAAACCTTAATCTTTTTGTTTTGTTTTGTTATCAGAAAAGTTTGCATATACTGTGCATGCACCATCCAGTTTTTGTAACCATGCATTGTACTTTACATACTTTGTATGTGCATGTTGCAAACGCTTATTGACTTGGTTTTGCACTAATCTGTGTTGTTCCAGTGACAGCATGCTATTTGGAACAAAGTACCATCACAATCTAGAATTTGCTTATTAAAATCAAAACAAACAAGCAAAAAAGTTTTATAAGAAGACAATTGATCTTCTTTAATAAGAATATATGTTCTCTCCCTGCCAGGACTTTCCAGCGACCCTACATTTGCTAGTCAGGGTGTTCAAATGTAAAGATCATTGTAAAATTTCTGATTTAGGACAAATGATGAATGAGATTAATTGTCTGATAGGTACTAAAAGAAAACGAGCTTGTTAATCATCTGACTTGAATATAGAGACTCCACTGACAACAGGTAAGTAAAATCAATTCTGTCCACCTCTATTCTGCATTAGTAACTAATCAGTTAGCTGCCTGTGAAAGATCTGCAGAATTTAGACATGTACACTTATGAGTGGGATGAATTTTCTGATAAAATTTTCTGGTACTAAAACAAAAGTAGATCCTAAATCATCTCACTTGAGTATAGAGACTCCACTAACAGGTAAGTCAAATCTTAATCTGTCCACCTCTGATCTGCACTAGTAATGAATTAATTAGATGCCATTAAAAGGTCTGCAGAATTTAGAGATGCACCCTAACTTAAAAGGGGTCATATCACATCAACCCATCTATTTTCCAAATGGTCTGTCGTATAGCATCTTGGGAATGCAAATCTCTTCTTTGATGTACGCAGATATGATCATGGAAAAAGCAAAGCAAATTCTGCAAAGTGTCACTAACTCAGGCCACATTTACACATAGTTGGGTATTTAGAGAAACAAATGTTTCCTCCCCTCCGTTTTCAATAATAACATTGTGCATCGTTTTCAAAAAACGTTTAATTTATATCAAACATAAATACGCCGTCGAGCGCCATAATAACGATGCCAATGGCCAATATGTAAATAGGGCGCTCACATGACGTTAAGCATTTTCTGGTGCATAATGTGACGTTTGGGAACCGAAAACCCTGTTTATCCCAGTTGACATGGCAACACATTAACCGGCGTTATCATCACTTTGGCCGGAGTTTTTAGAAATAATCGTTTTCTGTGATAGTGAGAGGTGAGAGGCCAAACCTACATTATTTTCTGTAATGTACTGATAAACATTAGACTTTCATATATTATAGATTCATTACACACAACTGAAGTAGTTCAAGCCTTTTATTGTTTTAATATTGATGATTTTGGCATACAGCTCATG
>JAUMHQ010000050.1:0-13782 GCA_032361165.1 Enteromius paludinosus
CTGTCAGACAGTTGATGTTCATCTATTATTAGTCCTGTTAAACCTCCTGCTTCAAACCACAGAATTCCTGACAGAAACCACAGAGCTGCAGCTGCATGTTTATATGTGTGTGTGTGTATGAGAGTCTCTCTTCCTGTGTGTATTTCTGGAAATCGGTGAAGAATGGGTTCATGTGAGGAAACATTGTGTTTGATATTTGGCTCGACAAAAAACAAGGCATTTCTAATGGTTTTAAAATGCAAGTAATTGTCATGTTCGCGGTGTTGTCAGTAAGTGCTTTAGGATCGAAAGAAAATAAGGATTGTGTCCGTTGTAATGATAAACATTTTTCTGACTGTTCTGCTTTCCTTAAACAGGTCTTATCTCTGAAGAACTGCATTCTGGGTATGAAGATGCTGAACTTTTCTCAGGTTAGAGAACTGGAGTACTGTCTATTCAAAAAAATACAAATAAATTAATTGTTTAATTTCTCAAACCTAAAGAACTATACAATGTAACTAACATTCATTAAATCATATATATATATATACAATTCTACCATTAAATGAAATATTTGATCAATGACAAAATGTTAGAATTGTATACTATTAAAAAATATTGTTTAACACCGCTTATAATGATGATAATGTCAACAATGCCAGGACCTGCAAAAGCATATTTTATATCTTGTTTCAAAAAATATGTTGATGCAAAAGGGATGGTGAAGGAAATCACACCGGGATACTATGACGATGTTATCACTGATGGACTGAACCCAGATCATGAGACAGGTTTCATTCTGATATTTGTTAATTTATAGATTGACCATATATAAACAGGAGTGTCCAATCCTGCTCCTAGAAGGGCAAATAATATCATGCACATTTCAGCTCTAACCAGCTCCAGCCCGTTCCGATTTACACAAAATAAATAAATAAATACATTTCTGATAATGAACCAACAGTAAGTTTGTTCAATACAAAAAAAATATAAATATATTTTTCAGGTGATGGCATTTGATTAGTTGTAAATTAATCACATTATGCTAAACTGTGTATAATGTAAACCACTGGGATACAACAGATGTGCTTGGAACTAAATTCTAAAAGACAGCAGCTCAGTGTACCTTTAGGTTTTGACACCCACTGATTGTATTTGTATTTTGTATGGTATATTGCCTCATGTTAAATTTGTAGATGGCAGTCCTGAAAGCTATGATGATGTCATGATGATAAGTGGACAGAACTCCGATATTAAAAAAGGTATTAACATTTATTTGGAGTATATCACAGAATTCCTGACAGAAAACCACAGTGAGTGTTTGTTTGTGTGTGAGACAGAGAGTAGGTAGTAAAGGATGGGTTCATGCAAGGATATTTGTGTGTTTGCTATTATTTAACATAATGCATTTGAAGTGATGATTAGTATTGAAATGATGATGTAACAGTTGTTCTGATTATATTTTCACGCGTGTAGTGGACCAACCAGAGCATTATGATGATGTCATCATTATTGGACAGAACTTTCAAGATGTAACGAGTGAGTCACAACTGAACTGCAATTTATTATCACACTTATATAGGTTTCAATATAATTAATGAATTATTGAATCATTGCTTTATCAGGGTTAATCTAAGTTTCAGACAGTAATAAAATCAATGACATATGCTGTCACAAATTACAATGTGAGGTTTTATTTGACGTGTATCAGAGGGAAATCAGGAGGAGTATGATGATGTGAAGAACGGCAAAGAAAATGAGAGAAACCTGTTGGGTATGTCATTGTAACCTTTTTACATAATGTACTTTTAATCTCGCTTAAACATTATTTTATGAAAAATCAATGCATTCATAAAAATGAACATGAATTTGATTATTTGTTTTCAAAAACAGACTATGACGATGTGGGGGAGGAGCCATAAAACTGACCACACCTACTGTGTCTGTTCATGAAATCACATGACAGTAACTGGAGATACTGGGAGTTTCTTTAGTTGCTAATAATGCATCAGTGCCTTAGGTTTTGATAATATTTTAAATATATTTGTTAGCAAGATTACATGCATTGCAAATTCAGTATCAAGACATTTTAATGTGTTCACTTTATTTGGTATCAATGCTTTTTAAACAAATAAAAAATATAAATGGAATATATTATGGAAGCACTCTGAGGCATTACTGTACTTTTAGCCGGTTAACAGCATTATCAAACTACATTTAAGGACAAAACATTTGACCATTTAAGATGTATTATAACGCTTCATGTTTATTCATAAGATTACAGTCATAGCATTAGTTCTGTATTAGGAGCTTGAATTAACATAAGACGACAATAATCTAATATTCTTCCTCAGTAATGGTTCTTGTGAATGACAAAGATACGCAGAGGTATACAACCAAAACACACTCACCCAAACTGCACAGTTTATAGGTGCAATGGTTCATTACAGTCTGATTTATTTGTATGACACTGAATTATTTGCGCTGAGCTTGAATCTTTTGCAGCAACAGCTCCATTTGCAGATTGAGGTTGGGCTGACCCTTCTTCGTTTTCTTTTTTAACAACTGATATGTGGCTATTTTCTTTTCCTTATATTTCTTCAGAGCCTCCTCTCGCTGAGCTTTGTCTTTCAAGAATTCCTACAAAGTCACGCATAACAGAACATTTATCAATAATTTGCCAGCGATTATAAAGGGTAATGAACATGTTTACATGACATAATGGGCCCTTCTCTAATGCCATCACACAGAAGATTCCTTACCTCTCTTTTTCGTGCACGTTCTTCCTGTATCCTTTCATATTCTTGCTTTGTCTTCTGATACGATGTCATTTTCTGCTTTCTTTGGATAAATGGAGTCTTACTGGAGCTGATGACACAAATCAGAAATCAGGAATGTGGCTTTTTATGCTTGTGTGTGTGTGTGTGTGTGTATAAATTTGTTTTTATACTAGCGGTTACTGTACCTGCTAGACTCTGCTGGTTCATTAGCTGTATCAGGGGCGGTAGTTTGTTCAACTGTTGTGTTTGAGAGGTGTTCCTCAGTAAAAGGTGAATCCAATACAGTTTTTAGTTCATCGTCTGCTTCTGTCTCTTCATCTACTGCTCTCCTTTTACATCTTTTCTTCTTTTTCTCTTGTTCCTCTTCATCTAGTCGTTCTCTTTCAGCCAGGTATAGATGTTTCAGATGCTCAGGGTAATTGTCTTCTAACTTGATTTTTGATGGTTGCATTTTCTTTCTTTCAATTCTGAGAAGTTTGTTATATTCATGTTTTATTTTCTCCTTTCTTTTAAGGGCAAACCCCTGACCTAAGAATATATGACAGGGAAATAAGAATGAAACATTGCACTCTAGTTTAGTCCTTTTATGCACACTGTCAACTATTCGTTGTATATATTGAATGCCATGATGCTATTTTTTTCTGGATCTATTTAGTTGATAAAAAATATATTAAGGCAGTTTATATAGGACGCAAGTTAACGTTTTTGTATAGTTTTGTATAAGCGTTTCCAAAAATGTATGTAACCAACGTTAAAGCAACGATACATATAACTTATACGTTACGATCAAGGCACGTGCGTTTACACAGGTTTTTCTAATTTCGGTTTATTTTCATTTTATGTCAAATTAGTTTAATTATAGTGAAATGTTTACATCTAACATACATTTAGTTACATATTAATTATTTAGGTGGCTGTGTTTAAAGGGAACTAACGTTACTCACCCTCTTGTAAACTACCATCAAACACTTTGTTCTCCGGAGCCCATTTTCTGTTCCTTCTGGTGTTGTGTGATAAACCACCGTGCGCGAATTTGTTATTCAAGTATTTTCCTTTAATCGGACCTTTATTTTTTGCGTTTTGTTTTAAAGATGCCATGTTTCACGTTAACTTGACATCTGCTCACACTAGTATGTGGACAAAACGGATGTTTCTCGTGTAAAGACGCACAACAATGACGTACAGATCGTCGCGAGGCATTACTAATCAAATTAAACTCCATTTGTGTGAGGGCTGCATATTCGTTTCGCCCATTGAATAGAACGCTGACTGGTACACCCAAAATGGCCGCGCAGTCGGTCGCTCAGAGGAATCACATCGTGATTTGACTACTTATGTCTTAAATACTGTGTCAACAGCTGCTGCTCCTGCTAAACATTCTCACTTTTCTGTGCCTGAAAACAATGTCATTTAATGAAACACCCATCGACATTTTAAAAGGGAAAATAGATGAAGTTATGCGCTTTCTATCCATCTCATTAAGTATATCAAATGCGCACACTGTGGACTTTTACACGCGTGATGTTTGGAGCACGTTCATGTGTGTGAGTCCCGAGGAAGTGCTGTGTGCTCTCAGTTCCTCACAAGACCGCATGGGGGCGATAGAAGGTAAGATGCTCTCAATCTGATTCATAGTTCCTCTTTTTATTTTGTCTGTGTGTTTATATACTGTACTTACATTTAGAGAAGGAAAACACCACCTTTGGTTTCTGCAATGCGTCAAGTAAGTTGGTGGATATATCAGCCCTGCTGAGGGCAGCGAAATCCCATTGTTTACCAGGTCTGGGGGTCTGTATGCAGCTGAAAGATCTGATGCAGAATCTGAGATTGATGACTGGAGACACTATAGCAGGTAACTGCAGTCAGATCAGAAGCACTGAAAATCATATTTACTTTCCACTGGATCTTTACTGTGATTATTATGCATGTTGCATTCAGGGGTTTAGAAGGTTGTGTTTCATGCATTGTCTGGAATTCCCATAGGAGAGACATCAGACAAAGTTACTGCACTGGATGAGTTTATGAACTGTAAGAAGGCCCATGAGGTGCAGGCAATGTCTGAGGTTGTGGCTTTTTTGGCCAAATGCTGCCGAGTCAAACAGGTAAAATCTTTAAAATGTATTTTAGCTAGATATACAACTGAATTAAAATTTTTCATCATATGTTTCTTATTCTCAGGTGATAGATGTGGGATCAGGGAAAGGCTACTTGTGCTCCTATCTGTCCATGCGGTTCAACCTTCAGGTGTTTGGGATCGACTCCTCCAGCACCAACACGCATGGAGCTCAGGAGAGGAACAGGAAACTGAAGAAGTTCTCCAAAGCCTATCAGAAACTGAACAGTGCCACTAGGCAGCAGCTTTTGGACAGTGAGGATGAGAGTAAACAACACAGCAGAAATATTGAAAACATTGATGGCTCCAAAAACTCTATTACTAAGGAAAGGGAAAGCTTTGGGGCTCCTTTGGAAACCAGTGCTTTATCAAAACAAGTCACCGATGATTTATCCGCTTCGGATAATGCAGCAGATTGTCCATTAGACCCAAATGATTCAGATTCAGGAAGCAGCTTTCTCAGTGTGCTGTCTCTGGACGTCATAGAGGATGTCTCTCCGCGTGTCCCCCCCAGCCAGCTGAGTCTGGAGGAAAGGGAGAAGAGGAAAAGAGAGAATCTGGAGAGGAAAGCTCGAGAAGGGAGGGGGAACAACAGGGACGACAGCCTGTATTCCCCTCTGACCTCATATGTCACTGCAGAAACTGAGCTCAAGACGCTGATCACAGAGCTGGAGGTGAAGAGATGTCATAATACAGAGGGTTCTGACTAGGGGAAAAAAATTAATAACAATATTAATAATAATTTATGATTACTACTACTATTGTTATTTGTTATTATATAAATTATTCATTTATTATTATTGTTATTGTTATTATTATTATTATTATTATTATTATTATTATTATTATTTATTAAATAAAATAATTAGTAATATATGTTAAAAATATTTCGAGAATATAAAAAAAAGTTCTAAAAATAAAATTCTCAAATGTTTACATAAATGTTGTAAAATATAAATTAATTATATTATATAATTATTTTTTATAATTATATATAATAAAATATATAAAAAAAATAATTTTAGATTGTTATATCATCATATCATGCTGAAAATACTACATAGGTGCTGAAATATTTTCTATTCTATTTGAAGCATTGCATTTTTCCTCTTAAATTTACTGTGCATTAATTTCATATGAAATTCTCTCAGTATCAAATAATTAATGTATACGCATGTAAACTCATATAATAGCACAAGAGAAGTATTATGCAATAGTTGTCCAGCTGTGGGCTCTGATTATAGAGCTGAAGTTGTACCAATGCTATTACAGCTCAGCGAGACGCCTGCGATTATCCTAATCATGTTAATTAGGTGAAATTGGGCTCAGGAATGGAGAGGGACTTGGATGTGTCCATAGCAAATTATTTATGATCAATGAGAGATGACAAACGGTCTGTGTTGATTTCACTAAATTACCCCCTTTTTTCTTCTTCTGCTCTCTTTTCTCTGGCTGGTGCCCAGGATGCAGTTCTGGTTGGTCTGCATACGTGTGGAGATTTGGCCCCCAGCACTCTGAGGATGTTCAGGGCCAAACAGGAGTTGCGCGCCGTTTGCAGTGTGGGCTGCTGTTACCACCTGCTCTCTGAAGAGTTTGATCAGGACAGACAGGGTAAGAACACTTCCTGTCTGTACACACACACACCGATCAGTCTCTATCAGAATGGTTGAACAAGTCTTTACACAAGACAAGCTGTATGGAATTGCATTACTCTGTATGCTCTTTCCAGCAATGAGTAGCCCTGTACCAATAAAAAAGTATAATAACAGTAATAATAATTATTATTATTTTTACAAAGTGTTATTGATCATTTTTTAAATAACTTTATTCCTGTTTGTTTTATTACTAGATAAATTAAAGTGTATACGTTTTTTAATTATGGGAACTAATTATTATCTGTAATCATCTACAAATATACTGTATAACACTCTAATAATTATTATAAAATGTATTATTATTCAGTAATTAAACAAACACAAAACAAATAATATAATGTATAATGTACAATATAATTTAGTTATATAGTAATATAATAACTATAATAATAATAATAATAATAATAATAATAATTTATTATCATTATTTTGTGTATGGTTTTTTTTTACATGCATAATTGCTTTTTCTAAATGGTTGTTTATTAATAAATCACTTAATTCATTTTTTTATAATAATTGTTATTAATTATATATAAATTGTATAAATACTACAGTCATTGTTTGTAATATAAATAGTACTGCAATATAATTGTAACAATTAATAATAACAACAATTATTATTATTTTAAGTTCACTAGTCTCCAAAACAACCCCATTAGGCACCCACTGACTTTCATCGTGTGAACAAAAAGCACTGAAACTTATTAAAATTCTGTTCGTAGAGAATACGGGATTTACAACATGTGGTTTCTGTCTGCCTCTTAGACACATTCTCTTAGAGCACACAGTGCAGAAAGTGCCTTCGAAATATGCTATTTTGATCACATAATTACTGTGCTGAGAAGCATACCAGGGCTACAATAATATCTCATTGTCTTTTAAAGCCTGGTGATCACATCACAGACCCTCGATTGCTGCAGGGACCGTGCTAAAATGCATGAAGTGTGTGCAAAAGCTGGACAGACATCACAAACACTCTTCCCTTCAACAGACTGTCTGTTTGATCTTACAAACTCAAGAAGAGTCAGTACAACATGTGGCGTTTGCAGCATGATGATGTCAGCGTTTTCAGCGGCTCGCTTTTACAAGCACATTTGTTCTGAAGAAGAAACAAAATGTAATGCAACAAATGCAGTTCAGAGTGAAACGCACATTGTGTCTTTTAGTCTCAGAAACCCTGTACGATTACAGCATATTATGCATTTAAAGGTGAAGAGTGGCATTTTTCTGCCGCTAGCAGCATCCCACAGATTTATGATTCAAGATTTTACATAGAAATCCACTTGCCTGAGCAGAATTATTGCTATGATCTTTTAATTTTGACAGGGTAATACTTTTTCCACGATATCGCCAGGCCTTGCATTTGCTGACTCAAATCAGAAGAGCCCACGCCAATGTCTCCTACTTAAACAGAAAACAGGAAGTCCCGCCCACCAACATCATTAGTTAAGCAGTTGCTTATTTATAGTGCAATAAGTATGTATTTTCATCAAAAACACTTCAGTTTTACATTTTTACACTGCCAAACAAAAACTGTAGGCTCTTCAGTATAACATCTCACAATGTTTCATAAACAATCAATATCATAAATCGTGATATTGTTTTGTTCACTGCCCTACTCTCAGGCATTTTTTTACGCACAGCTCATTCTGTATCAAACACACATTTTTCAGGCCTTTGCTGGACTCTGGATCCTGTTCAGTTTGGCATGGTTTGGATTAGCATGATAGCTGGAGTAAACAGCGTTTATCTGCACCACGAACCGGCCTCAGACTGCAGCGTGGCTCTTGTTTGAATGGCATGTGTTCAACAGGTTCTCATCCATAAAATGTTTAGTGTTTAGGACAAAATGCAATAAAACCATTGGGGTTGTTAAGTTTCTTAACGTTTTTAGAAAGAATTCTCACCAAGGGTGCTTTTATTTGATTTAAAATGCAATAAAAACCATAAAATTATGAAATATTATTACGATTTCAAATAACAGTTTTCTATTTTAATAGGTTTTAAAATTGAATTTATTCCTATGACGCAAAACTGAATTTTCAACATCATTACACCAGTCTTAAGTGTCACATGATCATTCAGAAATCATTCCAGTGCGCTCTAGAAACATTTAGTATTATCTTAGGGCTTCAAAACATTTGGAAAACATTTTTAATTTAAAAAACGATACAAAAGCATTTATTTGAAATCAACGTCTTTATTAACATTATAAATGTCTGTACTATAGCCTTTGATCAGTTGCAATGCAGCCTTGCTGACTGTGAGAGTGATTTCTTCTTGAAGTTAGAATTGAAGCTGCACAGTTTTTCATCTCTGTTTTCTCGGTGTTGTTTTGTGGTTGTTGCTCAGGGTGTGTCGATGATGTGTGTGGTTTCCCTATGAGTCAGTATCTGAAGGCTCAGGCGTGTTTCTGTGGTCGAAATGCCAGGATGTCAGCTTGTCTCGTAAGTCTAGCTCTCGCATCACAAATAACATCACATTGCCCACGCACCTTCAACCACATCCTTTGCTCATTAGCTGATGCATGTTGCATCAGGTTTTAACTATAAATATAAAATAATCTAGGTGTTATTTTTTTTTAAGTAATGCCATTGAACTCAATGCGACTATCAAACCATGATGTTGTGTGTTTAGTTATCACTGCTTTTTAAGTTCAGGCTTGTTTCCAGCAGACTTGGCTAATGCTGAGCTCTTCACAAGCTGTTTTTTTATTCCCCTCTCAGGCTCTGGAGAGAGTGTCTGCTGGAGGAGGGGTGAGTGTTTGATTGTGCCATGTATCATATCAATATTCATTTTTCAATTAAAAACTCATTTCCGCCGCAGAATTTGCATATAAAGAGTGCAATCTCATGCTGTTTGCACAGCTGATTGCAATGTGCTGGTCAAGCCTGAATGCCAGAATGTACAGCATATGCGCCTATGCGTATTTATCTAATTCTATTAGACTCATTGTGTATTTTCATTTGATTTGTCCTCTTTACAGAGGTGAAGCAGTCAGCATGAACAAACTTTTTGTCTTCTGCATGTCTGATTGTTTGGATGACATAATAGTCCTGGAAAATATGACATCATCTGTTTTCAAATTTGCCACAAATGGTACAAACATTTCAAATGAAGTAATTAACAATATAAATAAGTAAGCAAACATTTTCAAGTAAGCATGTGCTGTAAAAGTAAGCAAAATCAGCTTTGAAATGAAGCGAATTGAGTTGGACTGTGGCTTCTTGTCTGTTGCAGCTGCCTATGGAGTCACTTTTTTATCGGGCAGTTCTTCATGTTATTTTACGGGATCACTACGATTGCTTTAAAAGGTATTTGTACTTATTGTTGGCACATATCAATCATGGTCTTAAGAAACGCATAGCCAAACATTGGAGGTTTGGCAGTAGATTTTGCTTAAGTAAAATATGTATTTAAAATTATTTTATTTCCTCCCTCCCTCCCTCCCTCCCTCTCTCTCTATATTTACTATATAGTTATATTTGTAACAAAAAATCAAAAACCATGTTTTCATTGTGCATTCCAGTTAATCTTAATCATACTGCAGCTGATTTTATTGAAAAAAAAACAAAAACAAGAAACAAACACAAATAAAACACAAAATTGAAACAAATAAAACACAAAAATGTTCTAATGTAAAAAAAAATGATTTAGAAAATTACCAAAAATGTTTTAGTAAATAAAATCTTTATATATATATATATATATATATATATATGTATGTGTTTGTGTTATGTATATTTATTAAATACCTGTATAAAATCTATAATTTTTATTTATTTTATTTACTAATTTTTTATTTTTTTTTGCCATTATTATAAAATGTTTATTTTAAGTTTTTTTAGCATTGTGTATATATATCTTGTTCTCTTCGGCTAACTGTCATTATTATACACACATAAGTGTGTGTATAATTTTAAATAATTAAGTCTATTTTATGGCTTTTAGATGCATGTAAATATCTGTAAAAAAAATACTAATTGTTGCCACAAGTCTTCATGGTTTAAAGAACTATAACCAAATATTGCAGGTTTGATAGTAAATTATAGTTTAATGCAAAATCAAAAAAGTCCTGTCTTTGAAATACAGTCTGTAAAAGCGGAAACACACACACCCCGGACCCCCTGATGAGTGTCTCTCAGTCGGAAACACACGCGATGACAAATATTGAGCTCCCACACTGACGCCGGTCCCTTTCCAAAAGACCAGGATCAGATATCTCATGGGCAGCGCTCTCACCACATCATCTGCTCATTAGACAGAAAACAACCGCCTGTCTTTGTTTTAGTCGCCGGAGCGCTTTAGTAAACTAGAGGAGAGAATAAAGAGGCTCCAGAATCCCATTAGTCCTTCCTTCCTTTTTGTGGAGGTTGAGAAATGTTTATTGAGATACTCGATCGTGGCAGCAGAGAGCAGATCTGATTCAGTGCTGACTGATGCACATGACTCAAACCCTAAAACCCTGTTTTCAGGTTTAATAAGCTTTTGTGAGTCAAAGCCAAACCATCAGGTTACGGTAATGGGCAAGTCAACAAGGAGGGCAGAGTTCACCCTTTACATGTGACTTACTGTCTGTTCATTTAGGTTTTAAATGAAGTTTTCAAAAAATTTCGGGTGGAAGGGCTGACGATTAGTCACAGCTGGCACCATTTACTAATCAATCCCGCTACCTTCGTAAGCCAATCCGATCCTCACCTCGTCACTATAAATGGTCCAGTTTCCTTCCCTTCCGTATGCCGTTTTTGCATTCCCACCACCTTCCCCTTCTCCTGCATTTGCTCCTTTCGCACGCAGGGTTCGAACCGGAATCCGAGCCACGCCCTCCTTAGGGCTCAGGGTTCACAGAACTCCCGGCTCGCCCCAGACAGCACGCCAAACATGCTAACGACTAACGAGGAAGTGCGAACACGTGAAACTGCATTAAAAACAGCCGTGCTAGTTTGTTATGAAACATTTTTGAAGTATTTGATGGGAATTTTATTTTGTATTGACAGTGAGAAACGTGTTGGAAACGTGTACTCCAAGGCCTCATCATTTGTGGACTATGTCAGACGAGCACTTAGGAAGCTGGATCTGGATGACACCAAAGTAATAACCAAAAGATCTCACATTACTTTTAATGTTTTTTCAGTCAGCCCACATGCATCTGAGTTACACCACAATGAAGCTAATGAGATGAACAGACTAAAGTGTGTTTGACACATAGGAAAATATGCGAACAGATAGCAAGAGACTATTAAAAAGGCTTCACCAGGCCTAGGGCAAGTCTGCAGCATTCTGTTAAACAGTAAAATATAATACTGTATATTATATAATATTTACATAGAAAATGATTTGTAATGTTTAAGTTATTTTTAATTTTGATTGATTATTAACGAAGCTGAGTTATATGAAGCTTTCACTAATAGATGTAAATTGGTATATTAAATATATTTATTTTGTATTATATTTTTATTTATGACATTTAATATAATTTTTTTTTTTTTTAATTAAAACTAGTTTTTTTATTTTTGTAATATAGCATTAATAAAACAGTAAAGATAACAATAATTGATATAATTCAGTTAAACAGTACAAAATATGTTTTATATGAATTATTTGTAATATTTGAATTACTTTTTTTTGCAATATATGTGTACTTTTTTCTAGTCTAAATGAATGATCTAAATTAATATAATTACTTGTAATATCTTTACTTATTTTATATAAAACACTAAATTTTTATTAGTTTGCAGAAATGCATTTTTGTTTTAGATCCTCGTTGGTGAATAGAACATAATTTTATTGTTATATTTCCTTATTTCTATATTTTTATATCTTTTGTTGTCTGCAGCTATCTGACGGTGACATCCAGAGCTATCATGAACACTACAGTCCCAGAATGAATGAGATGGTGGCTTTTAACATGGTGAGCATGACAGAGAAAATTGACATTTATTATGATCACTAACTCTGTTTCTGCCTCATGCTGGTTTTCATCTTCCACAGTTGAAAGTAATTTTGGCTCCGTGTATAGAAGGTCTCCTCCTCCTTGACCGACTTTGCTACTTGAAAGAGCAGGTAACAAATCAGTTGTCAGAGCCGACAACGGTAACTCTGCCTTTTACCCTCAAATGTACATGTACTACCTAGCTTTGTGTTTGTAAAGATTTTTTAATCTTTATGTTTAATCCTCATATAAGTAGAAAACTGTGAGGGGCTTTTGTTTCAGGCTTTACTTCATTACCACATCACAGATTTCCCAAGTCAACAACTTATTCTCACAGCATATATACCAAACGGCTTTAGCCACGTACAGCAGATCCAAAACAGTCGAAAAAATCAGGTTTTCAACTTCCAGGAGTTCAGAGGTTTTGAGTTACACGTCCATTTCCTTCTTGCCCACCAGGCTTTGAACATAAAACCTTAAACTTCCTCACGACGACAGTCAGGAGTGTCAGACTCAGCCATCTGTGAAGAGCGTTAGACTGAAAATTTAGGGCATGACAAAATCATTTTGTTTAGACTCGCAAAACAGTGACAGCAAGTTTCTGTGGGATCAATTTCCACATGATCTTACAGGGGTCACTTATCAGTCATGTAATGTAAAGCAAGTAAAACCTCCTCGATGTCAGATCTATGTTGATTTTTTTTCGTTCTGCAGAGGTCTATGATTTGTGTATGTCAGACATTAAAGGGTTTGGCAACATGATAAGGTTTCTCAGTGACGACTCTGTGTGCTCAGCTAACCACATTGAAATCAGAGTCTGCTTTACAATTTGGCCTGTGGAGGGGTTTGCTATGTATAAACCATTTCATAACACCATACTCTGGGTGTGCTGCCAAGCATATTAATGTGCTTTGGTCAATGATTATGGAAAGCTTTAATATGGATTTTGGATTGAAACAAGCTGTGCTCAGTTAAGCTTATTATTTTGATCAGGTCCAATACACTTCTTTTTTTTTTTTTTTTTTTTTCTTGTAGACATGCTCTGAGCTTAATTAAAATTTAAATTATTAAATTATTATCTAAAATAATATGTCCTGAGTGATATATAAATATACAGTGTATATATATATATATATATATATATATATATATGTATATAAGTGGTGGGCCATTATCGAAGTTAACCCGAGACTCTTATTGCGCGATTAAAAAAAATATAGCCGTTAATCTATTTAAAAAGTTGGCTTGGAGTCTATACTACAAGCTATGGTGACTTTCACCTTTAGCATGGATGTATAGCCGAATTACACTGTAGCCTTATTC
>JAUMHQ010000050.1:13882-28988 GCA_032361165.1 Enteromius paludinosus
ATATAATAGGTAGCACACAAATTCTGAATGCCTTTGGCAGATCTCAAATGAGCCATTTTAATCTAGATAAAAAAAAAGAATCTATGCCCACCCCTAATAAATAAATAAATAAATATATATATATACATATTTATATTAGCAATTTCTAACAAGTGGCTCTTATGAATTAGTTCTTTATAGTGAGTCAAAAAGATACAGCATCACCAGTGTGGCTTGATTCAACCAATAAATGATTCTTTTGAACCGTTCTTGTTAGTGAATTAGAAATGTATTAAATGACCATGTAGCAATTTCCGACAAACACTTATGAGTTGCTTCTTTTTATTAAACCAAAAACAGACAGCATGAACGGTGCTGTCCGTTCCTGAACAACTGATTCTTATGAGTCAGTTCTTTTTAATGAATCACAGAAACCAGTGTAGCCTGGGATTTGAATAAACTATCACAAGGAATTCTGAAGTCATGATCCTTTTATTTTATGCTAAGAAACCTCACATGCATGAAGATTTAGGCATTAAGTATTGAATAAAATATTAAAATATCCCTATTATGGGCTATAAAAGGTTCATATTTTAGTTTTGGGAGTCCCCAACAGGTTGACATGCACGCAAGGTCAAAAAACACTTTCATTTTCTTTATAATACGTATTTACAGTATATAACAAAAGCGGCACCTAGTGGCAAATAACGAATTTGCTTTTTTCATTCAGACCAACACGAAAAGACCAAGTGTGTGACAATATGCTAATGCTTCATTTAATGTCAACTTCTAAGGCTTGGGCACTTAGATATAATAGATAGATATTGAAAGCTACATCATTGCATTTGGATTTCCGACATTCTACATTTGATATAAAATACCTCTTTTCTTTCAGGACAATGTGTCTCATTCTGCGCTGGTTCAGCTCTTTGACCCTCTACAGTCTCCGAGATGTTACGCAGTTGTTGGTATAAAGGAATCTACCGTTTGAAGACCACAGCTATAGCCCTGCTGTTTAGTGTAATTTATTGATTTAATTTAAATGTATTCTTTTGCTAAAACCTTTTTATTTTTTATTTTGTTTTAAGGTCAAAAACTCCTTTCAAACGACAATAAAATATATATAGTGATCGATGTGATGCAGAACGTTGCTTTTAGTGTTCATTAGTCTGACTGGTTTATAAATCAGCCTTAGCCTTACTGAGCCACACGAGGACATCAGTCACACTCGAGACGTCTTGTGCTTCCACTTATTTAACACACCATTAATATTAATCAGACATCGAGCTCTTCATTATTTTCAGGCCATTCCCCACAGACCATTTTTCTCCAGTCTTATGGTTTAGTTAATATTCATAAATGAAACACCTCGAGGTAGCTTTTGTCTTAACTTGATTGATTCTTCAGTGTATTTTTAAGAACTCGCAGCACTTACGACACAAAGGGTTTGTTTCTTGTGAATTCATTTTACTTTCTCATACCACTATATTTGGTGTTGCGTCTATATTTAGGGAATGTGGCTTTGTAGAGCTCCAAGAGATAATTCAAAGACGCCGATTCTAACTGCAAGGAGTTTATTGATGATTATACACACACTGACCTATCATAATTTTCCAGCAATATGGTTTCATATGTGATAATTATGCAGTTTGCAGTAGCACAAGTTGTTGACAAATCAGTGTGAGTGGCTGATTAATATTAATTCATATTTTCATCATAGTAATTATAAGTCATTATCTATTGAATGCAAACAGTTGTGGAAAAAATTGAGGAAGTTTGTTCTTTGAGATAAAGTAGGCCACATATAGTTAAGCTTATACATCATTCCTGTTTCTAATGATTTTTCCTTCTCTAACAACACTACATCCATTTATCATGGTACTACTTGACCAGAACAAAGCCAGCGCTGCCATTATTTCTGGAACAAAATAGACGCCATTAGTTTGTCTGTGTGGAGATAAGCGTGGTTACACATGGACACTGCAGCTTGAATTTGTTGGTGCCAGTCTAATACTCTGCCAATAAAAGTCGGTTGATCAGTCACATATGTTTCCCTCATGAATTCATCTTCCAGCGGATGTATAGTGCTATATCCTGTTCTGTGTCTAAATCAGAGAAAGGAAAAGCTTCAGGATAATGATATGATGCACTCCAAAACATCTCACTCTCTCCGTGACAGAAATAGCAAAGCGATGGGAAAGCAGCTTACTCACTCCCTTATTTCCTGAAATGTAGCTTTTTTCTTTGCATGCAAAGGAGGCTGAGGAAATGCTTCTCTATCGTCACCAAGAATGTCCAGCTCCACTTTAAACAAAACAAGTTTACTTTTTAGTTTATCATCCAAAAAAAAACCCAAAAAAACAAAACAGAAGAATTTGTTTTCTTCTCGTAAAGCAGAAACAGTCTGATTTGTTTGCTTGTGAGGAGAATCATTTGTCACTTCACAAAACAGCTGCTGTCCACTGAAGTTTTGTGGTCCGCAACCATGGTGTGTTTCACAGAATTGATAAAATGCTAACATTTGTTGACCCTTTTAGGGCCAGTTCAGACAAAATGTGTCTATGCATTCATTTGCTGCTTTTATTTGGTTTTCTATGTAGAAGTTATAGACTGGTGTGAATGGGGGTGACTGCAAATTCATACACCAAAACATAAAATAGTGACAATTTCCTGTGAGAAATCTTATTTTAACTTGCAGTCGCATGCATTTTTGCAAGTTGGTAATTTCGTATCAATTTAATTTGTGCAGAACGTCAGAGCGGCGAAACAGATCATGCAAAAACGGGCAAGAAGACTGTCTAAATACATATAAAAATTATTCATAAAAAAATTTAAAATGTAAAATAGTACAAGAAAACTTGTATTAGTAAGTTTTAAAGTAAAAAGGTATACAGACCTAAACTTAACTGTCAGTGTGACACAAGCAAATTGTATGAAAATGCAAAAAAAAAAACTATGCACAAAATTGACTACATTTGAGTGCCATGTTACAAGGCGCTACAAGCTGTCACTTTTGTACCTATTAGGTTCAAATATGTACACTTTAAGTACTAATATGAACCTTTAAGGTACCAAAGTGGACCCTTTAGGTGCAAACATGTACCTTTTGAAAAGGTACCGCCCCAGTGACCTTTATTTCTGAGTGTGTGTGGTAGCCGTGTGCTTTTAAAAAATTTAGAGTGCAAAACTGCATTCCATGTGAACAGCCTCTATTTCTTTATGCTTTGACTGTTTTATGTGCACACCCCCTTAAATTCAACTTTAGTGTCAAAGATGATACGTTGATTGAATTTTTACTCCCAGAATGCGACTTTTCTTTACTGTTTTAACTATGTGGAATGAGATGAAAAGGATAACGAAGGGAAAAGTCAGCGGGGAGCCATTTAAGCTTCCGGTCAGTGGAGGAAGCAGGGAGGGACAAGATGAAGGGGGAAATGATGGGAAAAGTCAATGGGAGCCAGAATAGCCTCCGGTCAGAAGAGGAAACAGGGAGGAGCCGCACAATACTCCTTATCAGGCATCAACGCTTTAATAGAGAACTGCATGGGAAAAGAAGGAGAGTGAGAGCGAAGGGAATTGGAAGGAAAGAGAGGTGCGATTTATCTTTTCATCAGCGATTCAAAGGGTCTAAACAGGATGCACAGATGGAAAATATTCTGTTATTATTTCTCTCTCTTTCAATCTCGTCTCTATTTCTCCCTCACACGCAAACATATGCCAATCTCATCTACAATGACGCATGATGAGCTCCATCTGAAAATAATCAGCTTCTTTTTTTGCCTCACTGTCTGAAGTGTTAACAGCATTTTAGGGAACAAATTCATGTCTGGCCAAAGGACGTGCATGTATTAGGCTGCATTGAAAATATAACAAGCAGAATTTTACTAACAGGTCAACATGACAAATAGAAAAAAATATGTATATAAAAAATACTGAATCTTTATGGCAGAACTAAGACACTTTCTTTATCGGCTTTAATTAATGCAGCTGTTCAGTGTAACCTCTGGAGTGAATGGGTGCCGTCAGAATGAGAGTTCAAACAGGTGATGAGTGTAACAGAACCATAACAAACATGACAATAATCCATAAGCAATCCACAAGAATGTCTTGTGAAGTGAAAAGTTGCAAGTTCTTAACTTAAAAACCATTGCTTCAGGTGCAGGATGTCTCTGAGGGGAAGTACATTTTTAGCAGATTTTCATTTTTGAGTAAACTTCCTTTAACAGGTTTGTGGAATAAAGCCAAAGAGGTGTTTGCAATAATATTTTGCCTATATCAAATCATTGTTGATATTTTTGTTTGATTAAAAGCATTGCAGTTCAAACACAGGCCTGACATGAAACAAGAAAATGTCAAATAGCAGTTGTAATCAAAAAGAAAGGATAAAGAACAAAACAAACATAATAATGCCAAGTGGAGACTTCAATCAGTTTCCATCTGAAATATTCTTTTAATCAGCATAAAACATACGTTTTGTGCTATTTATTATTTTAATTCAGTTGATCCCAGTGTGTGTTTGCGCTGGTCTAAATCAAGCAGGTGCTATTTTGGATCAGGAGTGTTCCAGACTGTGGCACTGCCCATCATGACCGTTTCCTGTTTGATAGCTGTGATTAAAATAATAATAATAATAAAATAGAATCATTTATTCAACAGGAACTCTGAAAAAGAAAATTAAACACATAGTACACACTTGTTTTTCATATAAAGGTGAATAAATATTTGAAATTAAAAATAGATAAATATTGCTAAGAATATCGTACATTTTGTATTTAAAGCTTTTTACTAGATTATTTAGTTCATTGTATTATTTGCATTTTAAAAATGTCCCTAAAGGAACACACCTGGAACCAGTTACAAACAATTTTTTTGTAATCTATTGTGATTATAATTTTGTGAAATCGCTGTTTCACTTAGAAACTACCTATTGTCCTGTTGCTTTTTTAATTGTCAGACATCTACTCCGTCTGACTGTTTGCATCCGCAGCAGAATGCAGCACTGATAAGGTCAGAGCTCGAGTTGATCCCTGAAAACAGCAGTTGTCCTCCCAGAGGGGTTGATGGTCAAGGGTCAACAGCTTGAGGTCAGCGGGGTGGAACAAGTGTGGAGTGACTACACTGGGGTACAAATGATCTCTCGCTCTTGTTCCTGTGTTTGACTCATGCGGATTCACACATGCACTGAACAGGTTTTGCCCCAGCTGCTTCTCAATGGGGATTTTCAGGGATCCACATGCAAAAAGCATAAAATGAATTCATCATCTACTTCCTTCAAAGCAGGATATTATAAGGGGGAAAGACAAACAAACAATGACTTTTTTCTTGCAACTCTTAGAATAAATGTCTGAATTGTCATATATAAAATAGGAATTGCTAGAGTATACTATATATATTTCCTTAAAAAACAGAACTGCAAGACGTGAACAGAATTCTGGGGGAAAATATAAGAATAAGATATAGAGTCTATATGGGATGTCAATTCAGAATTGTGTCAAAAGTCTGATTTTATATTTTGCAATACTAACTATGGAAATAATGTTTAAATTGTGAGATATACACTCAGAATTGCAAGTAAAAAGTTTCAAATTAATTAATTAATTATTTTTTCTATTTTGCTTTATTTTATGCTATTTAGGTAAAACAGGCTTTCGTACTGAGGTGATATTAATTACATAACTTAATAATTATCTATTTATTTAGCCTACTTATCAAAATTATACAGCCTATAGCCTGTAAACTCACAATAAACTTCAGCATTGACTTTTTTACTCTCAGAAGTTTGAATCGTGAGATATAAACTCCGTTAATCTACATGAATTTGTTTGTTTATCTATTATATTTTATCACGGCGAAAACGGGTTTCCATGCTGATACGATATTTACATACCATTAAATTAAGTTGTTCAAAACTAGCGTGCATGCCGCGAACCCAAGCAACTGCAGTTTATTATGGTCAAGCTCTACATTAATTTAATAGGACAAGACTCTCGCTCTCAGCTCAATGGTGCTGATGCTTCTCTCGTGAACTGATTTCTGCGCATGCGCAGCGTTTCCAAATATCACACGCGTGTTGTGCGTTTGATAGGAGGGTGTTACTAGAACGGGATGTTTCACTACGGCTTTCCTGATGAACAGCAGGCGAATACTCTCTGTTTGTTAGCGAAAGCACACAGTACGAGCAGATAAGTAGGCTGAATCCACAGCCTTGGACTGAGTATGGGTTAGACGAGCGATGGTGCTGTTTGAAACTCTTCCCATCTCGCAGCGGGAGCAAAACAATGAGGACAACGGCAAACACAGACGGGGACTGATCAGTGTCATTCATTCCTGGACTTTCTTTTCTCCTCTTTGTCGTTGAGATGATAGTGGAGCTGGTGTGCGGCGCTGTGGCTCTGCTCCTCTATATTAACACACTGAGCGCGGATTTCTGCTACGATGACAGGTACAGTCCTCCATCACTTCACTTTAACAGATAAGCACAGTGACAGGTGTGTTCCGTTCATCTGCGCTTAGCCACACAGATGAAGTAACCCGTATGTTTACACGCGCTGTTTATTGTTTGTTGGAATAACACAATTAACATAACTTTATTGAAACAGCTTTAGTTAGCCTAATTGATATACAAACCATGGGAACTGTTTATTAAGGGGCAGATTGAAAGTAACGTAAGAAACATCCATATTGTTGCACATCTGCTCGCTATTGTTTGTTATTTTGTTCATTGCGTGAAGTATTCGCGCGTTATCCAATTAGGAAACCGGGGCTAGTTGTCACACTTTTCCGTCAAGTTGATATTTTTCTGTTTGGATTAGTTTATTTTAAATAGCATGAACTAATGAGCATGTAAAAGGTAGCCAGTTGTGCAAACATGTATTGTTAACATGTAAAAAATGGGACAATTTCCCCCAAGTGACTGGAACGCTACAAACCTTGTATATTTTTCTAAATTGAACACACCCAATTGAGCTCATTAGTTCATTTAGTGGACTTCAGGGCCTGAAACAGATGTGGACGGAGACATCCAAAATGTGCACTGCTGGATCACGACTGAGAAACAGACTGATCTAAAGCATATTTGCTGAGATATAATCTCTGTGACAACTAACCTATCCGGTATTTGACTGTGTGACAGGCCCGCTGTTGCTGTCTTTCTCCTCTTTACACTAATGCTTATTTCTGGCAAATTGATTAAAACCGCATGCTTTGTGAGACACAACCCTGGGCATGTTTTGTGGGTTTACTGTAGCGAAATGACCCATGAAATTATGGGTTTGGTGTAGTAGCCAATACAGAAGGGCAGTTATAATTTGTGTAAACATCTCCAGCTGCTTCTGATTCTGTTAAGTTTAATTTATAGACTCCCAGGTGGAACCTAATCAGGCTTTAAAGATGAGGGACACAGTTGGGCAGTGTTCATTGCACAATTGTCTCAACATCTCATCATCAACAAATGGACCTCAGCTTCAATCATAGATTTTTCAATTGGTCATATATTTAAATAGAGATTCAGAAAGTACTGGCTTGATAGACCGATTCACATAGGTGAAATCCAGTCTTTTCAATAGCAATCCATGTGATTGGGAGGATCAAGTGAAAGCGAAAAAACTTCCCCACGCATATTTCACTCATGCTCATGTTGCTCATGAGCAATTGATAAAAGCTTAGTTTGAAACCGGTGGACAATGGACCTATTGCGCACAAAATTCTACAGGAATTTCACTGATGAGACTGCAAATTTAGCTCTAACTAGTTGCAAATAGTGTGTCACACGCTGCATGTAAATGTTAAATCACGACCCGTGACCTTTAATTTTCAGATGAGACCCAGTGTTAATTTAAACCCAAGAGATGCACAGATGCATGCATCCTTCTCTGTCCCTCTTGAGTGACCACAGATACCCAATCAGTACACTGACCTTGCAGAGTCATTCATCAAATTGACCTTCTCACATAAAGGTCAACAGTCTTGCATCCTTCACGCATTCCCTGGGGTTTAAGTTGCTTTGATTTATGTGTTTGTGTGCACGAGGCATAATCAAAGAATCTGGCGATTGGTTTTCTGCGATTCCAGTCTTGACTCCTGGGACTTGTTTCTGTCTCTGACTGTGGTCATGCACCAGCTGTTTTTGTGTGGTTGCAATCCTAGGCTTCCAGAGCTCTGGAATACCGTGCTGTGTCTCTGTTTTCTTAATCACGTCAAGTGTTTTTCCTTGGAACGGTATGGAGGCTTGTCCACACTCCATGCGCCAATGGTAATATCAATAAAAAAGCGAATAAAGCATTCTTGGTATGAAATGCGCAACTTGACTGAAGGCAGAAGACGTCAGCCAGTGTTAATCCTACTGGGGGAAATTTATTTTTACATGTCTCTCAAACGATGTTTGAGAGCCGGCATGTGATCTTGTGCCAATTGTGCTGTTCTAAAGCATTTTCCATGACTCTGACTGAGAGTTATACATGGTTTTTGCCCTCTGGATGAGTTTCACTTTGCTTGCAGAGATTAAATCTTGCTGTTTGTTATGAATGCTAGTTTTATTAGTAAAGAAACTTCCAGAGGATGTTGTTTGCTGATTAGCTCAGGTTCAACCATGTCCATATCCGTAGCATAGGACATGATTCCTACCCTGTTTTCGAGTTTTTTATTACACTTGTAGAGTTAAATAATAAAATGGTTGCAACTGATGCTTGGTACTTTAAGATATCAGCCGTAATGCATTGTAAAAAATCAAACAGACTTGTAGTCGAGCAAAAGATTTGCCTACGAAATAAGGTTTTTAATATACTGTACTGCTGCCCACTCTTCTTCATTTTTACATTTTTGTCCATCTGTAACAGTCCTTAAACATGACCTTCGAAATGGGCCTCAAGGGGGATTTACAAAGAAAACATCCATCTCTTTTCCAGCTGTGTGACGAAACGCATGCTTAACAAGTTGTCCTGCGTATTGCAGTTAATTTTGCTGTAACTTAGATATTGCCTGCAAATAGGAAGGGAATGTTTTCTTTGTTTCACTAAGTGTTTTGCGGTATCTCAATTGTTCCATTTGCTTCGATGGTTATCTGGTGCATGTGTGTTTCATCAATGGAGAGGGTGCATAGCACTTTGTGGCTTTTAGGAGGAGTGTTTCATTATGCTGCTATGTGTGTATTGTGATTGATAGATTGTGTCTGAGAGGACTCTACCTCAAAGCTTTATCACAGTATGTGTGGTCTTGACAGATGTACAGATTATAAATGATTAAATTGCAATTCAATGATCGTATCAATCTTTGAATGCATTTTATCACCTTGATGTTTTTGTTTCACTCCATATCCATAATGATTCACACCTGTTTTGTTACCCATATAGACTTTATGTAATTCCTAAAGTAAAATATATCTCACATTTGTAATCCACAAAAATATAACAATACATAAGCGGTCTATCGTCTTCATGACATTAATTCTTGCTGTTGCAGGCCTTAATATTAGTTGGCAACAGACCATACATTTTATTGAATCATTTGTTCTAGACATGCTCTCATGCTATTTAAAATGTCAGGCTGTTATTTTATTAAAGCTCTTGGGGTTTTAGGACAAAGAGTTTTCCTGAAATGTCCCCGTGTTTTTTTTTTTTTAAGTAGACGTGGTCATTGGTGGCCTGGGAAAGATTTCAAGTCAATGTAATGAATTTTCAGTATATGCATTTCTACAGTCCATATTGCAAGAATCAAAATCAGGAATGATCCTCTTATGCCATATTATAACAAATTTTTAAATGTATTTTAAATAAATATATATATATATATACACACACACACACACACACTTTATGTCATTACAGTTAGAGCCTGCTGGACTTTATAACAGATCAAAGTATTCACATTACTTTGCAACTCTCGTCACACCCTGTTAGTATCCTCAGTCTTTTTTCCATTAAACCTGTTGCAATCCCAGATATTCACATTGGCACCAGAGCATTTAGCACTCTTCTAACCGAACCGCTGTCATTCAGCTCTGACTGTAGTGGGACGCAACATGAGCGGTGCAGTGAAGAGTGACTGATTTAAAGAGGGTAATTTGAGATGTTTGGAGTGCTTAAACCACACAGCCCAGACAAGTACATCACAGAAATGATATACTTTATGAAGAAGAGGCAGATGGGCTTCATCAAAAGTACCAAAATTAATTTTAAAATGATTTTGAGTGGTTACAGTGAGCCAGAGGCAAAGTGAACGAGATGCAGAGCGAGTGAGTGACTGAAAGGTTTGATATGCTGCCAGTGGAAATGGTTGCATTTTAAAACACTCTGCATTTTCCCCCCCTCGACCCCTTATGTGCTGTATTATTTCACCAGTGTAGAACACATGTAAGTTTTTAAGTTCAAACCTACCATCCCTATTGATTTATGCACACTCTATGAGCGTCTGTGTCGATGTGATGCTGTGTGTTGGGGGTTGATGCCTTGATTACTTGCAGATTTGCCCTGGTTATCCTTCTGTGGCCAGCTTCGAGGAGCTGTCAGCTGAATCCACAATCAGGATGAAACTCTTCATGTACCGGCCAGTGATATCAGCCTCCCAATGGAGGATCATCTACAGGCAGAGTTAAGGGTAGAGTTTCTTGAAAGAACATAGCCACAAAAAAGCAAAGAGCATATTGCCTTTATTGAGCTTTACTGAGCTTGACTAGCATTGGTGTTGATATACCACCATGGGATCTGACCCTTTGTGCCAAGAAACATCAAATAAATGCTTCTTTTAACAGAAAAGGACTTTAGTTTTGTTCAAACGAAGTTTAATGCAGAATATGCAATTACAGCTATAGTTTATAAGTGTCTCAATCCTTCATGATATCACATCACACAGAATTTTATCATTGATATGGACTCTAGACTCTGACAACTCCTGTCAGTGCCACTATGAGGTAACTTTTGGAAACATGAACCCCCTTATGTTCCTTTATAGAAGTTGTACCAGTGTAAGTCTGGATCAAAGGGTTCAGCAGAGCGGTCGTTGAGTTATGAAGTGTTCACACATGATGAAAACCTCAGTCCTGAGGTCTTGTAGAGTTTAGGCATAGCTTCCCATCCAGGTTAATGTTCAGCAGACCTCAGAATATGGTTGCTGAGGGTTAAAATCCAGTAGATATTTTGAATCTATGAGCATACATGTTACGAGTTCATGGCCTTTATATGGCTCATGGTTTTTATGAGTCTTGAAGAGTCTGTCTGCTCTGGTCCCCAAATCAGACTGAGGCAGGCTAGTACTGATTTTTATTTATTCATTTATGTATTGACTTCTTTCTGACTTTCAGTAGGCTGTTGGTTTTAGTCACTGCAATATTAATTCACTCATTTCTTTTGCTTGACGTTTCTAATATCACACTGAATTATTTATTTACTGTAGTTTCTTATTTAATTACATATCACATTTCTTTATTTTAATTGATTTATTTGAGAATGACTAGTTTTTGTAGGCTATTGGTTTTAGTCTTATCCCTTATATTACTAATATAACAACAACACACTGCATTATTAATGTATTTACTTCTTTCTTTTGCTTCTTGTTCCTAATATTACACTGCATTATTTATTAACTGTAGTTATTCATTTAATTGCATGCCACTTTTATTTATTTTTATTTAAAAATGCATTTCAGTAGGCTGTTAGTTTTAGATTTCGTCCCTCTCGTCCCATCATTTATTTATAATTTTTTTGATGTACTGTACTTTAGTTATCTACTTTCTGCTTTATTTCTATTGCGTTGGTTTTAGTTTAACAATTTTTTTTGCTTTTTTGATCACACTGCATTATTTATTTTGCTTCATTTAAGCTTACCTTAGTACTTTCTTTAGGTACTTATTTACTTACGTGCTACATATTTATGTTAGTTATCAATCCTTACATTTCTAGCATCGCTTTGAACCATCTGTCTATGATTTTAAACACCACAGTTTATCAGAAACTACATTGTTTTTACCATAATGCTGAATCAGCTTTCGGGTTTTATTCGTTCAGTTCCCAACAACAATAAAATCAACTTGGCTGTAAGTAAAGTACCGTCACTATATGAGTCAGCAACTCACTGGATCACTCTTCCTGGGTGGTTCATTGGTCAGAGAATGTTTAAATCAGATCATCCGGTACTGATTAAGAAGTTGTATTCTACTCAATTTGTTTATATTGCAGCGCTTATTTATAAGTTTAGTTTTGTTCTTATGCAAACTGCCATATCTGTTAATTTTCTCTGCATAATATTTTCCATTAATGATGTTAAACTACACACACACACAGCGATTATGAGGTCTATCTGTACTAGTGTCACATTGCACTGGCATCTGCCTTCTCCCACAAACACATAGGTGGGCATAAAAACTCGCCACAGTAGGGGGAAATTCAAACCCTCACAAGCCCCCACAGATTACACACATTCGTAGCTGTTTGCTGTCTCTGTGATCGATGACGATTGTGTATCATCTTTCGGCAGCTCCCGCTCTCAGCACTCTCTGCCTCCTCCTGTCTTTGTCTTTGTCTTCCTCTTTCTTCTGTTCTCCTCTATTTCAAGCGCTTCCTTGGCAGTTTCTTGCCAATTTGGAATCAGGGGAGCACACAAAAATAAATCCTCTGTTCTCAATGTCAGTTCTGTGCATCTGACTGACAAATCCTCTAATTAATTGATGCCTTCTGCTCAGGTAGAGATTAATGACAATCATAATCCCGTTGAGCTCGGAGAGTGTGTGTGTGTGTGTGGATATAAAGGGGATCCATCAACACGGTGTCATGCAGTGATAATTGGGCGGCCTGGCTGACAGGTTAATCACGGGGTGATCATGGTTCATGTGAAGCATGTGGTCCTGGTCATCTGTTAGGAGGGAGCAAGTTCACTGAATCAAATCCCAAGCCTTGTTAAACACCGCTGATTGTTTCTTGTATTGATCTTCTTTAATCTTTGGGCTGGTTACTCGGAGGACTAAAGATAAACAGTCCAAGACCACCAGTGAAAATGCTTCTGTTTTGCATTTGTCTAGTTTTAATACAGTTTTTCCATTACAAACTATGCTCAGTGTCACGGTGCATGTCACATGTTGTTAGTGACCTAGAAATAATGCAGAATCAAATGCATTTCTCATTAATTTCATGCCACAAATGTTTTACGCTTGTCAAAATCCTGAAACTTTATTTCCCTGGTTTGAATTAGATTATGAATCCCGTATTTTCAATGAGGTTTCTGACTTTTGGATCCCTTTGTGCAAAAAATGAATAAATAGAGCATTTATAAATATTTATAAATATTCTTAAACATTTATTGACAGTGTTCCAGCATTTTAAATTGTTCTTAATTTTCTCAAAAAAAAAAAACAAACAAAAAAAAAAAAAACTTAAAAGGTGAGTTTTTTCCATTTTTGTCTGCTTCATTTTTGGTAATGAACAAAAATTATTTATTAAAAATGGGTTAAATGGTTTGTTCTTCATTTCTTCAGTATAGCTTTTAATAATAATAAATTAATAGAAATAAATAAAATGCATATGATATGACCAGTTATAAATCAAACATTGTTTAATTTTTCACAAAGTCTATGCTTTTCTTTTTTTTTTTTCTTTCACCAGCTTCATCTGTGCTAATGGTTCTCTGTGCTTGACATTATTCATGCGCATTCTGCCAAAGCTACCTGCCTCCTAATGAGTGCCTCTAATTTTCGCTTCCTGGATGGATTTTTATAAATTGCTTGAAATGTCACATCTCCATGCCCAGCTGCTTCATGAGCTGAATAGAGATTCATTAGGCCGTGTCACAGAGCGTAGCGGCGAAGTCCATCATCGCGTCTAGCCTATTCAGCCAAATTCTCCATGCTCTTCAGCTCAAATGCATTTCGAAGTAATTACTGCTGCTTCAAAAGGCACGTCGTTTTTGAATTCCTAATTCGAGGGGATGTTTTTATAGCCTCTCACTTCGTAAAAAGAAAAGCAAACAAGAAGAGAAGGAAATGTAATGCTTTTGAAAGGCTTTCTGCTGTATTTCTCACACCTGTAACCCTCTAGCACTGAGCCATTAATGCGGTTCCTATTATATAGGCCCTGTGTATTTATTAAGGATGTACTGTAGCTATGAAAGGAGTGTTGTGAACAATTGGAGCTATTTTATTGGTGATTTGGACACTCCGAATGGAGAATGTGTTTTCCAAAGTACAAAAAAAGACATCTAAAAAATCCCATATCCAAATAACCTTCCCTGAGGGAAAGCTGCAATTTCATCGTTTTATACATATGACCTGTACTACATCACTCAACCTACATTATCTTAATGATATGCTGTGTGTGTAAGGAGGCGGGCGATGTCTAATGCTTTTCCTTTTATTTTGCTCGGAGCGATAGGGCATCATTAGTAACCACATTCGGGTCATATTTCATTCCTATTCAATTCTTTTTAGGGTCTGCAATTCATCACCAGTCCGGAAGCAATCTGTTTGCTTTTCCTGTGTTTCCCCCAGATAAGAGGCACACAGAGCGTTTCGCCTGCCGTGTAAAGAGATCTCGGTGATATGAGGACTTGTTTAGGTTCACTGTCTGCGGCGCTCTCATTGCTATGCAATGCCATTACCGGTCAGATGATACAGTTAATTTATTGTTCAGGTGCAGAGGGTTTGTGTGTGTGTGCGTTTGAGAAAGAGAAATGTTTTCGTAAAATGTATTGTTCCCTGAGATCCACATATAGTGTTTTGTGTTTTATTTGTCTATTTTCTACCTTTTTCTTTCTGTTTTAGATGCTGTACATACTGTACATTTATGTTAATCAATCTGTTTTGATTGGTTTGCGTGGTTATATATTCATGGCTGTGATGTCTAACTGATTAATGTGACAATGTGTTTTTTTTTTTATAATGCAGGGATTCCCATTTTTATCAGCTAAACCTATTAAAATAAAATGTTTACTCTGTCTCTGATGTAGTTATTTGAAATAAGTCAACAACATATTTGCATGTTTACAGTTCTCAGATGTTATTAATGATTCAAGTTTTCTTTCCATTTTAATTTCATTTTCCATTCTATATTTTTTTTTTTCATATGATGATTTAATTAATTATTTGCTTTTTGTCAACTCACAACCTCTGCAGTTCACCCCACCTCCTGTTCTAAAGTAATGTTTAAAA
>JAUMHQ010000050.1:36275-47521 GCA_032361165.1 Enteromius paludinosus
GTAGTAGTAGTAGTAGTAGTAGTTATTAATAATAATAATAATAATATATTATTATTATTATTATTATTATTAAAGAAGGTGTTATAATAATTTTTGTGTGTGTATATATAATGATAGATGTATATTATTATTATTATTATTATTTTTATAGAAGGTGTTATAATAATAATTTTTATGTGTGTATATATAAAGATAGATGTATATTATTATTATTATTATTATTATTATTATTATCATTATTATTATTATTATTATAGGTGTTATAATAATAATTTTTGTGTGTATATATAATGATAGATGTATATTATTATTATTATTATTATTATTATTATTATTATTATATATATATTTTTTTCACATCTGCTTTAATGTGCTGTACCTTAGCTGTCTGACATTGTAGCAAACTATATATTAACATTAATTTGACTTATAATTATTAAAATAATAATTTGGTGTTGATGTACATTTATAACAAATATTATTAATAATAATAATAATAATAATAATACATTTTATTGTGATAAACAATTTAATACACATTTGTTTATTATTCATTAACATTATTATTATTATTATTATTATTAATAAATGAGTAAAATATTTCCGTATTTATTATTTAAACATTTAATCAGATTTGATAAAAGTGCCATCTGAAACTAGTCTAATTATATAGGGTCTATTAGTTTGTTTCAGCAACCTACTGACTGAAAATATGTATATTATATACTGTTTATGAACAATATACAACATAACGTCTCCTTATACCCCCAGCTGTGCGTTCAATCTGATTACTTTCATAGCACAGGCTAAGTTGAACAATGACTGTATGTCAAGCCGCCCTCACAGTCAACTGCATTAACCTTCTGAACTCTCAGTGACTGAGAGGCTTTGTGAGGCGACTCACGGGTGATTTATAAAGATTATAAGCACTAGAAGCTGAAAACTTCAAATGTTTGTGGTGTAAAGTCTATCGCCAGTGAGCAGGGATAGATACTGAAAGATAGGATTTTAGGAAGGTGTAAATTTAAAGGCCGTCACAACTTGAGTGTGTTTCCTCCGCAAGGTACACCGATAAACCTCAGCTCAGCCTCATGACTGCTATTCAAAACAACCAACTTTCTCAGGCACTGCTTATCTTTGGGTCAAATAAGGAATGGTAAGTGGAGACATAGACATTCGCTATACAACTTAAATATTTTGGAGACACTCAAGTGGTCAGTGTCACAGCTGTCTACCAAAGAGGGGTCTTTGGGTTACATAAATCTTATTGGACCACACAAAATCTAAACACACAGGGTACATTTGTTTGCCTGTCTACATCTTTGCATCTGAGTGTGTTTGTAATAGTTTGTGGAGCGGTGCATGCTATTTGCTAATACCGTCGGTTATGACCTCAGAGCAAAGCTGTTCATAATGGACCAAACTATATTCAGAGTAATCTGATTTGCCGTGGCCCAATTAGAACAAGATTACCTTATAATTAAATGTACACGACATAAGCACCTACATAAACCCAGATAAGAGTTAATAATAATACAACTTGTTTGCAAACACCTCTGAAACGTTCAGGAACTACTGTCTAGATATTGCACAGATTCATCTAATGTGGTGTAATTAAGAAGCAAAAGCAAATTATTTTTTAAAGCAATTTGTCTTTTTATTGTATTACTGTATATATTATAGAATTACATATGTTTTTCAATTTGTATTTTCTTCTTGAATAGACTGTCAATACAATAACGAAAAGGCCAGTATGTGATATGTGGCGTCTGATGGTTTGTGACCTCACTGCATGGGTCATAGCGTGATGGCGGCCGTCAATCTCCTCATTTTCCCAGCATTGTGTTTCCTGAGTCGAAAACAAGTGCTTTCTCATTGAGTCACAGAAAGCTCTATAGACAGAGATATGGCTCACAGGAAACTGCGCCACTTGTACTGAAGGCTTGATGTATTAACTACCACTGAAACAGACTGGAAAATTATTATTATTATTTCTCTCTATTTTTGATGGGGGGATATATTTATTTTTTTAAGATGTATTTTTGTTGGATGTTTATTGCCTTCCATATCACTGCCTTCTAGATACTGTAAGATTTCCCCTCTGACTTTCTTTTGTTTGGTTTTATTTCAAGGATGTATAAATCCACGTTGGCCTCCCTTTTCATTCTTTTGTATTTCTATATAAAATACATTTTCCCATTTTCATTCCCCAGTGGCCTTAACTTTCAGTCTCACCCTTTGGAGATTATTGTAATTTAAATATTCAAATCAGCTCCACTCCCACATCATTGCCAATCACAAATGAAAAGAATACATTAAACTGGGGAATATATTAAAAAAGCGCATATATTGTGCTACTGCCACTGCCGGGACTGCAGGATAGTGATGGATTTACTTAAAACACAATATTTATTTAAAATACAATGAGTTCACTTGTGCTTTTACCATTTATAACACTTATTATAGAGAGAAAAAGCTGCATTAAGATGCTATTATATTTAAACAATTTAAAACAATTTAAAATTAATTATTTTAATTTTAAGTGATTTTTTTTTTGTGCTGTCACATAATTAATTGCATTCGAAATAAAGGTTTTTGTTTACATAATGTGTGTGTGTGTGTGTGTGTGTGTGTGTGTCTCTATAAATATAAACACATGCATGTATATATTTCAAAAAAGGATTTTTATATGTGAAAATTTGTAATATATATATAATATGAACACAAATATAAATATGTAAATAATTTAACTATATGTTTGTGTATCAATGAATACATAAATATACCCAGAACACAATTTTATTTTGTATGCGATTAATCATTTGACACACATTTACACAGAACCCTTCTTATTAGTAGTCTTGGGTTCCAAGTGATTTCAAATATTAGAAACTTTTCATTGTGCAAAATAAAATAATGGCGTGAAATCATGTGTGTAAAGATGTTGGGTCTTATGTCATCTTTGATGAATTATGTCATAACGAGGGCTGTCAATTAATACAATTAGGTTTTGAACACCAATTTTATGCTGCTTTTATAGTGTTAATGTTGTTCTAAATGCCTTTTTATTCAATATGGCACCCTTTTGTTACCTTTTTTTTCTTTCTTCTTTAGCCGAGCAATCAAATCCAACCAAGACCTCCTGCCAGACACTCCATGGAGGAACATCCTGTACGATGACTTCTGGGGCACTCTACTCACCCACAGCGGCAGCCACAAATCTTTCCGCCCACTGTGCACTCTCTCTTTCCGCCTCAATTATGCCCTGGGCGGCTTGGACCCCCGGGGCTACCACCTGGTCAACGTGGGCCTGCACTGCTGCGTCACTGCACTCTTCACCGCCTTCTGTCGCCCCCTGCTGGGTGGAGGACCGTGGAGCCTGTTGGCGGGTCTGCTCTTCGCCTCTCATCCCATACACACTGAAGCGGTAGCTGGGGTGGTGGGGCGAGCAGATGTGGGTGCAGCTTTTTGCTTCTTGTTGTCCCTGATCTGTTATGCCCAGTACTGCCATCTCAGGCCCAATGCAGTGCACTTGGGTGGGATTGTATGGCGGAGAGCGCTGTGGCTTGCTGGGAGTTTGGGTGCTGCTGCAGCTGCTTTATTGTGGAAGGAGCAGGGAGTGACTGTTCTGGCCGTCTCAGCCGTTTATGACCTCTGTGTTGTGCACCGTCTGAAACTCCGGCAAGCGATAATGATGGTGATGAAGGTGAGATCTGATTCTCATTGTGTGAATCTGCCTTTTTTAAGTTTAAGCAGAAGTGCAACAGGGGTACTGAGGTGGTACAAAACCAGATGTATACCTTTTTCAGATTAAATATTGATTACAAGAAGCTGAAATTTGCTACCCATCTTGGAAAACACATTTTTGTAATGCAAGAGAACTAACCAGATGTCTTTGAAAATGAGTTTTAGTGTAATGTTATAATAAAACTGTTAAGTACAGAGCTTTAGGCTTGAAGGTGCACTTCCAAAAATATGGTATGAACTTTTTTGTATATTGAAATGAAATAAAATGTAAAAATATAGGTAAAAGAAAATTGGAATGTTGCCTTGGCAGCTTACAAATTTAAATGTATTACAATTAATAGATGATAATAAATAAAAAGATAAAATAAAAAATAAAATAAAATAAAAAAGTAAGATTTAATGAATACTGGAAAAAAATTGTAGATAAAAAAAACAAAAAAAACTTTTCAAATATTTTTCAAAAATCTAAATAATAATAAAAAATATTAGTATATAAATATTTACATTAGTGCAACTTTGCATGAGTAAAAATTGTACATATTTATTGTTGGAAAAAGTCCCTTCTTCTGTGATTTTATATCAAATTTTATTAATTCTCCAGTCTGCGTAAATGTCAATTTGATCCACTCTGTGTGTGTGTGTGTGTGTGTGTGTGTGTGTGTGTGTGTGTGTGTGTGTTTATGCCACTTTCTGCTATTCAGTGTGGAGAAAGAAACCAAAAAAAAACACTTAAAGTACTTAAAAATAGTGTCTTGGAAAATAAGGGAGCTTTAAAAGTGGCTTTTACTTCTTGACATTTTTCTATAAAAGGGGTATTTTACTGATAAGATTACCCTATTAAACAGACAAGTGATTAGTGTAGCATTATGGCAAATGCCATTTAGCTTAGTAATGATGCTGTGGGAATTATCACGCATATGATACTCATGACCTGTTCTGTACAATACACAAAGCTAATGTTTTAAATGTCCGTTATTATCAATGTTATGATAAATGGGAATTTAGCTGCTCTCCTCCACCCCTCTCCAGACAATAATACAAGGATAATCTTACTAGTCCAGACTCTGTACACAGATGCCAACCCCGCAGCACATCTGGGCTCTTTATCGAGGCCTCTCTGCCCGCGTCTCCGGCTTTTCTTGCCGGTAATCACAAGGCGCATGAGAGGGGCGACAGGGAGAGATTACAAACCCTCCAGACGACCACGAGCGCATGGGAACGCAAACAGAGGGAGAAAAAGGAGGATGAGGAGGAAGAGTAGAGAGGAAGGGAAACCATGCCCTCACTTCCTCTCTTTCTCTTTATCAAAGCACTTTCTCGTTTACTCTTAGTCCCCTGGTGTAAAATCGGCTCATTGGCTTTCAGTGCTTCAGAGCGGCCTCATTAAATGCAGAAGGAACGGTCAACAGTAAAAGATCCCACAGGATCCTCTGAAATGGTTTTTGAACAGCGTGGCTCTGACTATGCATATTTAATGCCACGCGTCTTAGACTTGAAATTCACACAGTAATGAATGCGTATCAAGGTAATGAAAAGAGATAGGGTGCCCTCATTGATATTCCAGAGGCTACAAACACCCCATATATACAATATTGCTTTGATTTGAGCAGAATGCGCTGCAAGTCTGAAACAATACGCTGTAGATTAGTTTTGAGGCTCGGCCATACGAGCGCACAATGTAGATAGAGGGCAATTTTTCATCCCATTTGCTCTCTAATCGGACGGAGATGAGATAAAGCTCTGGTGATTGTCTGTAATGCGTTCTGCTCTTTTTCTGAATAGCACATGGCTGCTGGTTTCGCGCAGGATCTCCAAAACGCCAGCCAGTCTTATTTCGGAAAAATGAGAAAGTGCTAATTCGATTATCGAACTTTTACGGGGGAAATGCAAAAAGTTGGAGCACTGATTAGCGAGGTAAATGAATCGAGATAAATGCTTCTTAGTCTGTTTTAAGGTAATTCAACAATGACAAGCACAATATTTTGACTCATTTCTCTCAATGTTGAGCGAGTGGGAAGTTTTCCTCATAACAGTCAACAATATGATTAATGTGGCGGCATTTTTGCTGTGACGGGAAATTCAGCTGTGAAATGATGCCGTGGATCACACATTTCCTTGAATGCAGTTCAATTCTGGGGTGTAATGACTTTTAGATGCATGAACTGTCTGAGGTGTTATATAAATTGATGTTACTTAGACTGTAGTAGGTCTGCTGTTGATGATGCTCCTTTTTCCTGATGCTAAAAACTGAAAGATCCTGATTGAATTTGGACGGTGTCCCGATGGAGTAGGCTGTAAACCCACAACCTTCCTCATAATAAGTGGCGTGATTAGCAGCAGCTAAAACAAGCACTTCCTTTGTCCTCTGCTGTGTAATGAGTTCAGTTCATCAACGTCCTCCAACGCCCCCCCTGACTATTTCTGTCTTTATTTTGTACTAATTGCAGAGGTTATACTAGCTATATAAGAATATTTTGTCCTTCACATCTCCGTTGGTAAGATCTTTATGGCATCTCCAGTCTAAGATTGATTTTACAGTTTGGTACAAAAGAGCGGGGACAAAAACAGGTGGTGAAAGAGTGCTCATTCAGTTCAGCCCTGAACCATAGATTGAAGTGTCACGCTCAGTGGGAGCACAGGATCTATTGTAGCTTTAGTCTATAAGTTTCTGACCCGTTGTGTGTGAAATAAAGGAATCGATATTTGTGGCATCTAATTTCCTCAGCCTTTGAGCTCAACTTCCGCAGTATGCTCTTTGTCAAGCTGTGCCCAAATAGCCATTTATATAAGAAAAGAGTTTTCAATTTTACACTCTAATAACTGTTCAGCATGCAGGGTCTAGGATATAGTATAAATGCAAAGGGGTGTTTTCTTTTTCCCTTTCCTTTTCTTTTACTTACCTTTTTTTCTATATGAACATCACATTAAGCACTCTTAGGATCTTTTTTTTTTTTTTGTATACATTATTGTCCCAAACCCAAGCTTTCTGAAATTGGTAAATCCTAGTCTCACCTACTATCATCAAACACTGAAAAAAACCCCCCAAAAAACACTTCAGTATTTATTTAGCAAAAATTGTTGAAAATAAAACTCCAATTTTGCCATTTAAAAAAAATCTTAATGTAATTTTCACAGTGTTTTTTTTTGTATCACTGCACTAAAAAAAAGAATGGTTGAGAAAAAGTTAAAACTCTCTTACTACATTAACAAGTTTTTTTTTTTCTTCCGTGTAAGTGCTGTTAAACAATACATTGTGTTATGGTGGAAATTATATTGTGGTGGGATTTTTCATGACTATAAAATAAATAAATAAATAATAAGTTCTGTTATGAAAGTATGTCTACTGTTAAATCTTGTTAGTGGACAAATGAGTGTTTGACAGATACATTTCATTCTCTTAATTTCTAGAGGAAGAATATGAGCTTGCTGGTCAGTCTAGCGTGGCTGGTTGGTTGGGGGATAATTCTTCTCACAGCTCGGTTTTACTGGATGGGCAACAAGCCTCCAAACTTCTCCAACTCTGACAACCCAGCAGCCGACTCGCCTCACTTCCTGTCCAGAGCGCTCACTTTCCTGTATCTGCCAGCTGTCAATGCCTGGCTCCTCCTCTGCCCTGACAAACTGAGCTTTGATTGGTCGATGGATGCCATTCCTCTGCTCAGATCCATCGCTGATTGGCGGAACCTTCAGTCAGTTTTCTTTTACTCAGGATTCGCTCTCCTGTCATGGTTTGGCTTGAGAAACCCATCACTACAGTCCTCTAAAATCAGCGAAACCAATGGAAAATCACATGTGAGCAATGGAAAGTCTGCAACTAATGGATATACTCATAATCATAATGACAATCACTACAGGGACTCAAACTCTCCCAAAAGAAATGGATATCACAAACCACCCAAAGCACATCCAAAAACCGTTCCAGCCACAGAGAGTGTGGTGGTTTTTTCCCTCGGGCTGCTGGTTTTGCCCTTCATCCCAGCCACTAATATGTTCTTCTACGTGGGCTTTGTGGTGGCCGAGCGGGTGCTGTACATCCCCAGTATGGGCTTCTGTCTGCTCGTGACCGTTGGGTTGAGGAGCGTGTTTGTTCGCTGCAGGTCGAGACGCTTCAGAGCATTCCTGTTGAGCTGTTCTGCAGGTCTGGTGCTTCTCTACAGCCTGAAGACTGTGAGGAGGAACCAGGACTGGCAGAGCGAGGAGATGCTCTACAAGTCTGGCATTGCTGTAAACCCTGCTAAAGGTGAGTTCGGAGAGCTTGAGTTTTGCAATATCAGATGCCAAAGTAAATACTGGTGAAATTTCTTTGGTTTGTTTCTCTTAGCTTGGGGTAACCTGGGTAATGTCCTGAAGAACCAGGGAAAGATGACTGAGGCAGAGCGAGCCTATAGAAATGCTCTTCATTATCGTGGAAATATGGCAGATATGCTCTACAACCTGTAAGTACACAAGCATGTTTTTTACAACTATGCCGCACTTATTATATAATTTATTTTTTATTTTATTTTATTTTTTATTATAGAATGCATTGCCATTTATGCATAAAGTGTTCAGATACTTATATTTAGAGTATGCGGTAATTTATTTTATTTATGTGTTTTTGTTCATTTTTATTCATTTTTGAAGACCAAGTTATTTTGCATGCTAGAATGCACAGCTCTTTTTCTAACTGTAGAACTTCTAACTTTTGTCAAGGTCATACAGCACTTTATCTGACACATTTTTCTATGGGAACAGCCATAATCCAATTAAACATGCCTTGCAGGGCAACAACAGAGATGAACAGGTGTACACAATGTGGATATGTGCCATAATATTGCCTAATACTACAGATAACATTACCTTAAATTTTTACTATATGCAATTTTTGGAAGCTTGCCTCCAAAATTGCAAAGAATAGTAAAGAGAGTTTGTATTGGCGAAGTCATGCTTAGCATTCAGAGAATGAGAGTGGGTGGTTGAGGAGCAGTGGAAGTGTTTGCTGTATCTCTTGCTCAGGGCTTGTTTATGTGACAGGATTTCATTAGCTCTTATTTGCAGCCTTTAAAAAGTTTGAGCCACCTCTAACAGTCATTAACCCTGCAGAGGAGCAGAGACCTCAATGAATGAATGGTCGTTGCACCAAACTCTTTACATATCATTTCTCAACCTTAAAAGGAGTGTGTACTTTATTTCATGCAGTGGTTTGCTGCTACAGGAGAGCGAGCGGTTCTCTGAGGCTCTGCATTACTACAATCTGGCCATCGGGAGCAGACCGACTCTGGCCTGTGAGTTCAGCTCTTCAGTTTCAACATTTTGACCCTCTTCAGAGTCTGTTATAATGGAATAAATGTCTGCTTTCAGGGTTTCTTTTGTGTATGTATGTGCGAACTTCTCAGTTTTTTCCTCTTTCACAGCTGCATACTTGAATGTGGGAATCATCCTGGTCTCCCAGGGCAATATCGAAGAGGCCAAGCGGACCTTTCACACTTGCGCTGACATCCCCGACGAGAACCTGAAGGACCCTCATGCCCACAAGAGCTCCGTCACCAGCTGCTTGTACAACCTCGGCAAACTGCTTCATGAGCAGGGCCAGCACGAGGTATTCATCGAAATCTGAATGCATTATCGGTTTAGTTAGATGCAGTGATGTTCTTGTATGAATTGTTCCCTGGTTGCTGTTAATTAGCAGTTCTCATTGTCACATTATGACAGGTTGTTTTTGTTTGTCGTCCTCAGGAGGCGCTGTCAATGTATAAAGAGGCTGTGCAAAAAATGCCACGACAGTTCGCACCACAGAGTTTGTACAATATGATGGGTTAGTGTTTATTTCTCAGTGCATTCAGATGTTTGTGTAAGTTTCAAAAACACTGTAAATAAAATATTTGTAATACTTTTATCTACAGAGAACATGTTAAAATAAAGGTCTAGTTTTTTTTATAAAAAGAAACGAAGATTGATTAAATGTGGATAGAAAATTGGCAAAAGTGCAAGTGTTAGAGAACATTTAAATAAATACACAGAAAACAGTTATATAACATAGAATAGAGACTGCTAGTATTAGACAGTCAGGTGTTTGTTTGTTTTTTCTTGAAGATTCAGATTAAAGACGTCTTGAAATGTTTTTAGTGTTCTTCAGCCACATATGTATATTTATACCCTCTCCATGGATTCCTATGAAGTTTTATGCCGCAATTCTTCCCCTCTCCTTCCATTAGGATGAAAAAGACATCTGAAGATGTGACTGGAATCTGATACATAAATAATGTGCCCTTGTATGACTGATTTAGTGTCCAGAGATGTGATGAGTTTACATTTATTTCTTTGGCAGATGCTTTTATCCAAAGTAACTTTCAAGGTCCACTCAAAGTCCATTCAAGGTGTACATTTTACCAACGCGTGTTTTCTAGGGAGTAAAACACAGGACCTTAGTATAGCATAGGTCATCCAGAGCTCCTCAAACTCATCCCATGACATGCTTGTATCTGCTTTTGATTTGATGGCATGTAGTGCAAATAATAGGATGTAATTTTACACATCCGTCTAACTTTGGCCCACAGGTGAGGCATATATGAGGCTGAATAATCTAGAGGAAGCAGGGCACTGGTACAGAGAGTCACTAAAGGCCAAACCTGACCATATTCCAGCCCACCTGACCTATGGAAAACTGCTGTCTATCATGGTGAGTCCAGATGACAGGTGCATTATTACCACTTAGTCTTGTGTCTGTCAAACAGTCATTGTGGAGAGCATGTGGAAGATAAAACTAAATAAAACATACAGTCGTTCCCAGAACTGTAAGGCCTCATTGAAAATGTGCAGATAAAAATCATAGTTAAACCTAAAATTCATTTGTTCATTTCTATTTAGGTAAAATAGAAGCTGCTTTATTTTTAACACACTGTGGCTGCTATTAAATTTTCAGTATGATTTAATAATTAAATATTAAATAAACTCAGCTTTTATTTCAAACTAGAAAAGGGGAGACCAAGTGGAAAGAAGAATTCAAAGATATCTGGTTATTAAAATCAATTGAGTCACAGACCTTCATGAGACTCTTAGTGCCGAGGATTCTTTTAAAAGCTTTGTCCTTCAGAGTAACGTTAAAGGGTTAGTTCATTCAAAAAGGAAAATTCTGTCACTAATTGCTCACCATCGTGTCGTTCCAAACCCATAAGACCTTTGTTAAAGGGATAGTTCACCCAAAAATGAAAATTTGATGTTTATTTGCTTACCCCCAGGGCATCCAAGATGCATGTGACTTTTGGCGCTTTTCCACTGCATAGTACGGTACGGTACAGTTCAGTACAGCTCACTTTTGGGGGGTTTTCCACTGGTAACCGTACCTGGTGCTTTTTTTTAGTACCACCTCAGCCGAGGTTCCAAGCGAGCCGTACCGTTACCAAAATGTGACGTGTAAACTCTGCTGCTCACTGACTGGCCGAGGAAAATCGTCATTACTGCGTCACTGAACTTGCGACACGAGACACAACCGACCCGCTAGATTTAAATCAGCACAGCCA
>JAUMHQ010000050.1:88528-111721 GCA_032361165.1 Enteromius paludinosus
CACACACACAAAATGCACTGAGAATAAAGCAACAGAAGACATTTTTTCTCCTAATGTTTTACTGACATTGACTGATTGTTTGACAGGTTTGTGTTGGAAGTTCGAGTAAAATCCCAGAGATTTAAATGCGACGTTGTGTAACTCGCACACATTCTCTCTCTGCGTCTCAAACACACACACACACACAGAGTAAAAAAAGGCACGGGCGAGCTGTCGGGTGTTGTTCGTGAAGTAAGAAAATGGCATATACAAAAATAACCTCTAGAATACAATTTACAAAAAGCATCATCAATACAATCTCCAGCCCGCGGCGTCTCATGAAGCAGCCAACGAACCCAAAGAAACGCCAACAAAAGAAAACACAGCCCTGAAAACGTTTGTTCTAACAGGAGGGCAAATAACTTACAGTTTGAGGTACACCAGACGCTTTCATGCACAGACGTCTTACATCGCATTAATATATTCAGTGATAGTACATTTGCATCATCATCACTTCCGGGCCGCCCTGTGAACTCCGGCCCGCGTCATCTGATCCCAGTCTCAACTATTGTAGAAGAACGGGTCCGGCCACGCAGCAGGAGTAAGGCAGGTACTGGTCCCGGAGAGACGCTTAGCACCAGCACAGTGAGTCCATGGCAGCGAGGTGCATCATGGGAGATTATCTTTGTAGCTTTACTGATTGTGTTAGTCAGAGAAGAGGCGCCGTCCGTCTACAGTGGCACTTATAGAAGAAAGAGGAGCGTGGCGGATGGGTCACGTCCACTCTGACGGAGGCTCCCGGGGGCCCTTGGGGTGTGAGCAGCGGCTCCCGAATCCTGCGGCACAGAGATGCTTGAGAGAAACTCACAGACCCTAACGGAAGAGCTCTGGTCTGCTCCGGTCACTCACCGATCTCAGTCTCTGCCCTCCTGTCCTTCAGAGGAGAATCTGGACCCTTTCCGTTCTTCTGCTCGGCATCTACCAAAACAAAACAAACGCACATCTTTGCCACCAGGCTTGTATTTCATCACATGATGGGAGAAATCAGAGCAGGTCTGTGACGGCGATCAGAGGCTGATCTCTGAGATACAGCTAGAGATTCAGAGCGGCTGCTAATGGCAAACAAGAGCCCATTGACATTCACATAAAGCTGAGTGTTCAACCACAACACACAGAAATGCTGCAAATTAAGTAAAATATTATTTGTTTAATAATAATGTGTTCATTAAGGTAATTATATAAGGGTTGTGTAAACAGTAAAGAATTAACTGAGCAGCGAGTGAATGCCAGAGGGGCGGTATTTTCCAACAGTCCAAATGAAGTCCATTAAAGTGCATCCATCTACAATAGGAATAAAAAATATCATATTTAAAACTTTACAAACAGTAATCTAACTGTCATACGTTCACAACAGAATGGTGTTCCCGTGGATGACGGAGGATGTGAGTTTAGCGTAAGCTCTGGTAAAAATATGCTCACGGGAACCAATGTTTGTTTACAGGAATAAAGGAAGCAAAGGAAAACCTGCCTTCTCTTGTCTTACATTGAAATCCTCTGACATTTTTCTTTACAAATCCTTGTTTTGTGCTTCTAATTCATGAGCAGTGTTTTGTTTAGCTCCTCATCCACCTCCAGTGCAGTTCTATTGAGAACATATGAACGAACCAGCTAAAGATTACCGTTTATAAAGTTTCAAATATGGATATTTTTGATAACAAAAATGCACCAATTCACAAAGGCCTTTATTCAGCCCGAGTTTTTATTATGGATGAATGTGCTATTTTTGGAAATACAACAGGCATTCACTGCTATTCAAGAGCCTGAAGAATTTTTCATATATAAATAAGATTGGATTCTTTACTACATTGGATCAGCACACCGAGCCGCCTCATGCTGATGATGAATGCGCAGCTTGTCAGTGAACAACGGCTTCATTAAAAACTGTTATGTTAATGCTACATGTATATTAACACCGTAAATAAATGCACCTAACGCTGGTGAAACTAACGGGTGAGAGCGAGACACAGACAGATTCAGTACAAATAAGAGTCTACAGGAAGTGCTGATGAACAGGAAGTGTTTTTGGCAGATCATGTGAAGGGATTTACTCTGGCGGCATCTCTAAAGTATACTCGACTGTGATGAGTTTGACCAGACAAGCTCAGCACACACAGCGCCACCTAGTGTCAGTGGTGTAAAGTACTTGAGGAAATGGACCTCGTTACTGTACTTGAGTATTTTTTTGGCTACTTTGTACTCAAAAATATAAGCAACTTTTACTCTTTACTCCACTACATTTGAACGGATGCTTACCGTTACTCGTTACAGTGTGATTACATGCGACAAGCCGGCATCTTTCTCTCTCTATCTTCTCTGAGCAACACGATGCTGTTTCGTTTCTGAATGACTCCCCCGTTTGAATGACTCGGTTCAATCACAGTGACTCGCTTATTGAGAGTGATTTGCTGCCATCTATTGGTTTTAATTTCACAGTTTGATTTTTCCAACTTTTTCATGTTTCAAATAATTTAAAATATCAGTATTTACCGTTTAATATTTAATATATCAAAACTATATTTATGCATTTGTAACTGCAGTTAAATTAATTTTGGATTAAACACAGAAGAAATGCATCTAAATGCTACTTCAGATACAGCTTTTGTGTTGCTTTAATTTGCTTTGTAACAGACTGTTTCACTAATCAAATATGAGAATTTGACTCAAAAGATAATGACACTTTTAGAAAAAACTCACTCAGGTAAAATTGCCCATAATTTGTAAAAATCATTTTAAACATTTTGGAAAAGATAAACTTCTCTCAGTGTGAATCAAAAATGTGAATTAACCCTTCCTTTCCAGAGAATGGATTATTCATTGCAACATTTAATCTAATTTATATGTATGCCTGCTGTCTTGTTGTTAAACCTTAATATCCAATTTAGGAGCTTAAAAAAATCTTAAGATGCACACATTTAAGTCCCTCGGGGGAGTATGCTCCTGAACCCCCCTATTAATATAGATTTTGGGCCCTCTGTATTCACAAAAATATGTAGCTAAGCCCCGAATGTAAGCCCTAACCTAATCCTAACCCTAATGGATAGGGAGTTGGACTTGTAACCCAAAGGTCGTGGGTTTGAGTCCCATGTCCGGTAGGGATTGTGGGTGGGGTTAGTGAATAACCAGCACTCTCTCCACCTAAAATACCACTGGCTGCCCACTGCTCCAGGTGTGTGTTCACTTTGATGGGTTAAACGCAGAGCACTGTTCTTGTTTTTCACCTTTCTTGCTGTTCTTTGAGCCTATTTTACATGAGTAAAAAAGTCAAGTTCTTTTAAAATAGGATATTTTTACTCAAGTCTTATTGGAGTTGGTCACTTGTAAATTGTAATGGAGTAATTCTTACAGTAAGTAATTTGTACTTTTACTCAAGTAGGTTTTTTGGGTACTCTTTACACCTCTGCCTAGAGTACTAGCTCAGCCACTGCTGAGGATCGGTCACTGCTGAAGAAGTAAACTGTGTGACGTACCGGTCTTTGGAGGACTAGCAGGAGCTTGTGTGTCTGCAGACGCCTGTGAAGAGAAGAAACAGATGGTAAAGCTCTCGTTCTCAGCCGCTTGAAGCACAGAAAGACTTGGTCTCACCTGTGACGAGGGCTCGTCTGAAGACGCTTCGGCTGGCGGCGGCTTCACATCTGCGGGGTCTGAATGAACACAAGAGAAACTTTAGAGGAAACTCAGACAGACATGACAACGCACGGCTCTCTGACGACACACTAACACCAGTTTAAGGAATGAAACCTTAATAAGCCATCAGTGATCAATGCTCTTCAAACGAAACACCCACACACACGCACACACCCCCCCGATGCTGTGATTCAGTATTAATACAGATGCATCCGTGCATGCTGAGAAATGAACCTTTATCTAAATACTTATTGAAATTATAGCTTTTGGTCTAAATTACTTTTTGTCATTTATATTTCAGAACGATCACTCCAGGCGCTGAAAGACGTAACAGAGGGCTGAGATTCACTGTGTGAATGTGTCTGTGTCTAACTAGCACACAATAAACCGAGGTAAGCTGTCCTTGTCTGGATCCTGTGCGCAGTGGAACAGGATTCCCCTGGACTAGAGTAGAAGCCATGATGTGCTTCTGTCTCAGAGCTCTGCTGCCCTCGTGTGGCTGGACACAGTAAAGACGCACCTGTGGCCATTAGGAAGGACTCAGCAGTTCGCTCAGGAACAGGTGGGGGCCAATCTTCACTGTCGTCACAGTCTGGGGCAAAAAGAGCACCATTACCAACCAGAGCTCTCTCTCACACACACACACACACACACACACACACACAGCTGAACGCTGCACCTGACGTAAGCCTGGACCCCCAATCACCACACTATCAGCATGCCTTCAGCCCCACAAGCCTACTGAGTGCCCTAGACAGGCAGCATTAGCAAAGCTCAGAGACAGAAAACAAGCTGACCTAAAGATCCCAGGAGCATCTCTGCGCACACACACACACACACACACACACACACGCGGCCAGATCAGCTGACAGAACCTAAAAGGACTGAAAAGAAAAACGTGAAAAGGTGCTTCTGTTCCAAGAGAACTGTGGATTACACAGACATCCACTTCCTAAAGACTGGAATCGACACAGACCCGTCACAGTGATGCTCAAATCAGTCACTTCCTGCTCACATGTGCCAATCATTTCTGATCAAATGAGAGTGGAGTGACTCGAAGGAAGGGAGAGTTGAGAAAGGCAGCAGACGGAGTGTGCGTGTGTGTGAGCACGTACTGGAGGGGTGTGTGGGGAGGCTCTGGCCGGCGATTGACATCGGAGTGACCCTGCGGGGGGCCCGATCGCTCTGCTGCGGTGCTGAAGCCGGGACACTGATTTTGGTGACAGCGTCAGGGAAGTCGGAGTGCAGCGGGTTGGTGAAGCTGAGCGCCGTCCGGCCGGGCGAGCGGTCAGGGCTGGGCTCGGACTGACCCTTCTCCTCCCTCAGGGGCAGGTGGTTGGGTCGCGGAGGCTCAGCGCTCTCCTCACACACAGAGCTGGTGTTGGAGCGTTTGAAGGCGTGTGAGCGCTGCAGAGCGCTGTTCCCCTCAAAGCTGCGAGGGCCCTCCTGAAGCGGCACCTTCTTGATCTCGATGCTCAGCTTGCGCTCCAGACGCCCTCCTGACCCGTCCAGCCCTGGCTTGCTGTAGTTTTCATTGAGGTCAGGGTTCTGGTCCGACGCCAGCACGTGCAGGATGGGTTTGGGATGGTAGCGGTCGTTATCCTGCCGTGCGTTTGTGACCGTTGGGAAGGCAGAGGGCGGAGACGGTGTGAGGATAGGCGGGACGGGGCGTGGCTCTGGAGGCTGGAGAATCTCTTCCTTCACATCGCCCTCGGCCTGATTACTGAGACACGAGAAAGGGAACATGATTACCGAGAGACAACAAACATGAGCTGCACCTCCACAGATTCATTCAGGACACACGTTTATGTGGAAAACACAGCAGAAGACATGAAATATAAATGTGTCTCTGCAGCACAGAAGCTGTCAACAGGACAGGCATATTTGTAGCAATCCAACAATACATAGTATGGGTCAAAATGATCCATTTTTGTTTTATTCCAAAAATCACAATGATATTATGTTAAGAGCATGTTCTATGAAGACATTTCCTACCATAAATATATAAAACCTTCATTTTTGATTATTTATATGCATTGCTAAGAACATCGTTTGGACAACCTTAAAGGTGATTTTCTTCAAGTCTTACCTGCGGATGCGGGGCGGTTTGGGAGGGGGCGTGTCCCATCGCTCCTCATCTGAATTCTGACCAGGTTTTTCCGGGCTGCCCTCTTCCTGCAGAGTGTGTGTGTGTGTGTGTGTGTGTGTGTGTGTGTCAAAGCAAAGACAAACCAAACACATTAATGTAATACACTAGAACTTCTACATTATAAACAGAAATAAAAATAGAAGAAAAAGGACAGAATGAAGACATTACAGACTCAAACTGACATTTACAATCCTGCGTGTGTGTGTGTGTGTGTGAGTGAGTGTGCGTGCAGTCAGACCGCATTGTGTCTGTATATCAGGCTTTTCAAACAGGAAGTAAAGCATCATTGTTTCTATTGTTCATTGTTTAAATTCTCTCAACTGCCATTCCTGTCTTTCTAGAAGTGATCTAATCTAATCTAATCTAGAGGCAGCTCGTGTGTGTGTGTGTGTGTGTGATCTTACCATCCCGTCTGTGAGCTCAGAGTTTGTTGGACTCTCCAAAATCATCAGCTGTTTCTCAAAGAGTTGCGCAATCGCTCGATGGACCAGCTCGTACTGCTCCTGACACACAGAGACACGAGAGGCTAGTGAACCAATCCTGGGCTGGTTTGTGAAACGTGTAGTGTGTCTGTGTGTGTTGTGTGTAGCTTACTTTGGTCTGAACTGCTGAATGCCGCTGTGTCCTCATCTCCTGGATCAGCTGGAAAACGTTAAAATCTTCAGGAATTCTCTGCAAAATAACACACAATGATGCCAGTCCTTCAGAGGTTAGACTGTGTGTGTGTGTGTGTGTGTGTGTGTGTTACCCCAGCTTTCAGGAGGTTCCATGTGTAGTCGATTGCACAGATGGCTCCTGTACGTCCACACCCAGCGCTGTCAACACAAACAGACATGCAGTCAGAGCGCACACCAACATCAGACACGTTACCCAGTCAATGACTATGAACCACTAAACATGTTCAACAATCGGAAAGATCTGCAGCATCACTGGTGTCCATCACACAACGTTAAACCTCTTCCTCAGACTTGCTGTTTTTTCCACATTTCTGACTAATTTCTCCATGATGCATCTGTACAGTAACGGCCAGCATACACAAACACGCCTCTTTCTCTGCATTTCCCACATTGACCTTCCTTATGTGCTGCTCTCATATACATAATAATGGTCTAATCTGAATGTGAATCTAATTCCACAACAACACAAACACTGCACAAACTCTGAGGCTTGTGTAAGACGAACACCCATAAACCCCTGACGGAACCTGAACAGCCATCGAGATAAACGAGGAAAACGTCAGTGCTAACAATCAGTCATGCTACCAACACATCATGGTGGTTACAGGACTGAAGATCAGGAAGAGCAGATCTCTTACCTGCAATGGACACAGATGGGAACATCGTCATGCTCCTGATACTCCCTCATCAGGGCGATCATGTCTAGAATGGAATCGAAGGATGATGGGACGTCGTGATCGGGCCAGTTAATGTAATGAAACTGCGTCACTCGCCGAGTTTCCTGTCGGAGAGAAATAGACTGATGGTTAAAAACTGTCCTGCTACAACGGAGCGAGAGAGAAAGAAATAAAGACTCACATGATCAAACTCCACTGTGAGTGTGCGGATGAAGTAATCCGTCTGCGGCTGCTCAGACTCCTGAGGAAAGAAAACAAAACACAAGCCCATATCAGACACTGAACACAGAGTTCTGAGGTTAGTCAAGTACAGCTGTTATTTAATTATTCAGATCTGCTTGATGCATTTGACACACATGCTGTTTTCTGTGACGCAAACATGACTTATGAACGGATGTAACAGGGACTAAATCTGTTAAAAAACAAACAAAAGTTTCATATTCCCACAGTTTCAACCGTAACATACACAGGACCGATGAGATCTACTGGTGCAAAACCAGAGTACATCTGGTCAAACTGAAGAGAAAACAGAGTCTTCTTATTCCCACATTCATACATGCTGGGAAGTGTAACAGACTCACACAGGAGATCTTGAAGGGGCCGAAGCTCACAGGCTCGTCTCCTAAAAGCGGGAAGTATCGCTCACACTTTTTCTGCAAAGGAAAGTGAGAGAAGAACGTATTTGAGTCTGTGAGGAGAAGCTAAAGCTGAAAATCAACATCAAAATTACTCTTACCCGCCCCATCTCAAACTCTCGACACGCCATCATGATGATCTGCACAACAGAAGTCACGTGTCACTTATGAGAACTCACACACTCCTCTGTATAGCTATCTTTGTGCTTTACCTAAACCCTGACCCTAAACCTACCCTTTACCCAATCATACCCTGACCCCTAAAACCACGTCTTGACCCTCAAACAGGTCTTTAAAGAGCTCTCAGAAAGTGAGGACCTGCCTCACTTTACGAAACTGATGATCTAAAACTCAGACCGGCCCTCACAAAGTGTACACACACACACACATACATTCACACTCATGTTGTGTTCACATGTTTTATGTTTTACATTCCATAGGCGTAAGGGTTTTTATACCCATAAGGACATAAATACCAGGTGCGCACACACACACACACTCACCGTGACCTTGTACTCCCAGATCATCCTCCAGAAGTCCAGTACTGTATTGGGCAGCGGGCCCTGAGTGGCAATGTAGGCCTCTGGCCCACCGATGCCCTGAACACACACACACACACACACACACACACACAGAGGATCAGATCTGACCGAACACACAGCTTACACTCCTGACAGAATCATCTGTTTAAATGAGACTCCGTGTCACAGCAAGAGAGAAGAGACACTTGAATTCAAGGGTCAACAAGTCAACCGTTTTGGGATTTTAGTTACGATCTCAATGATATGCGTGTATTCTCATACACAGACACACACACAGGCTCTATAGAGTCAGGAAAGGACACCATAAAGCACAGGAAGTCATCAGTACCTTGATGAAGTTTGCATTGATGTAGTCGGTGTCCTGGTTGGATGTTTTTAACGTCACCTTCACACGACTGTGGTCGACTGACGAGCAAGAGAAAGACACCATGTCAGCACAGAAACACACACAGACTCCAGATCAGACTTTATCATGAACATCAGTCACATGACCTCAGACGTTCTCAAGCCCTTCATTCATAACTCACATGACAGCATTAGGCTACTGCTGGATTACTCACATGGCAGAATGTCTTTATATCGATTTTTCTTCACGTTTTCCTCCTGCTCTCCAACATTAGTGGGGTAGATCTTCTCTGTTCTATATTTGGTTGATAATCGACGTAATCTCTGTAAAAGACACACAGAAACAGTCTTAACAGCAGAGAAAGATTACACTTAGACACAGACATTCGCATCAGAAATACACCAACAAACAGCTAAAGCCATTCAGATCTCTGCGTCCCTGCGGCTGTGATTCCACCCGTCACACACACACACTCTCCAGCTGCTCTACTGCTGCTCCAGGTCAACAGGGCAGATATGAAGGTTAGGAGATCACTGATGTACTGAGAATATCTGTGTGATCAGTCACACCATGGATGTTTGTGTCAAGCAGATTTATTCCAGCCAATTAACTACGAGTTTGATATGTGATCACGTCTGTGTCTTTCTCCTCCTCCATGTGGCTCATCAAACACAGGAAGTTCTGTGTGTGTGTGTGTGTGTGTGTGGGCTGTAATACTTCCTTTCCTGCCAGTGTTGGAGAGGAACAATGGCCGATGTGACACAGTTCTGCTGGGCTCTCTTCTAATTGGTTCATTTCTTGGTTCACCCTGTCAGAGCCGACGCCCACATCACTGATGGACATGTCTCTCTCTCACACACACACACACTTTTATCTAAATGAGCCGGTCTCTGACATCTGTTGACCTAATATGTCTATGACAACTTCCAACAGACCCAGAAAGAAAACTAAAAACATGAATCCTTTAAGGACGTCTCCAAGGGAAGAGTTTGCCACTCAAGACATTCTTCATCAAATCTGTGGCACATCTCACATAAGACACACACACACGCGCATGCAAATAAACCACTTTCAACTTAAATATTTCTTGCACTTTATGTTCTTCTGCACATTTGAACAAGTGACTGAAAGTTCACAAGAAGAGTGAGATGGAGAGAAGGTCAGGCTTCATCTAGACACAACTAACCCTAACCCGTTAACTCTCTCGTCTCAGTTTTTGACCTGCTGTGATGTTAGAAGAGTTTCACACAAACTCAAACGCAGTGACCGCTGACCTTTGACCTCACACTGAGACTGATGAAGGTCGGCTCACACAGTCCATTGAAGATGTGAACAGCTCTGCTGAAGGGTGATGTGTTCGGCCTTCTCTCTCTCAGAGCGTCCTCTTCTGTCAGACAGATCTGTTTGGAGTCTGACGAGCTTTTCTTAAAGCACAACTGGATCTGTCAGATTCTCACTGGTTATCAGACATGTACATCAGTGACTTTAGAGTGTGTGACACGCACATTGTGTGTGTGTGTGTGTGTGTGTGTGTGAGAGACCACAGGAAACACCTGGTCAAAGAGAAATCCACCAAACAAAGTTCTGCTCGAAGTACAGCATACATGAAGTTCAACAGTGAAATATCAGAAAAGGTGAAATGTGAAAACTAATATTGCAATATATCAGTATCGCAATAAAACATATCCTGCATGTTCAAAAATAGACATTCAGTTTTAGAGGTCAAGTCAAGATGATTTAATCCTAAAATGACTGACAATAGACAACAGAGACGTTGTGTGTGCGCTCACATCTAACCCTGCTGGACTAACAACACTGTAATGTTTGCTAATGTTTTTATTCAAATCCATGATTTACTAATCAAAGAAAAACATAAAACTGTCGCAAATAATAAGACACACACACAGAAGTTCACATGAAAGTGACATTATAGCAAAAATCACACACACATACACACCGAGAGTTTTCAACGAACACAGGAAAACAGGACCGAGGGATGAACACACTCGTTTCTCACTGGAAGTATTTTTACACAAAACAGGATGTGGATGTCAAGGTCAGAAGCCTCTCACACACACACACACACAGATCATCTGCTGTGTTTTAATGGGACGGTTCACAGTAACCACGATCCCATCCCAGCAGTCTTTGCTGCAAGTATAGGCTACTTCATTTTTTTGCATTTTAAATTCAAACCCAATCTAGCAGACATTCCTTTTTAAGCACTCAAATCATTCTCCGTTTACAGACGGCTGTTTGAGGACGAGGAGCAGGACTGATGATGAACGCTGCATCACAGACGACCAGGAGACGAACACAGACACAGAGAACATCCAGACCTGTGTCTGTATCAGATATTAGAGTGTGAGTAACAGGAAATGCAGACACACACTCAAACACAGATAGACAGCTGTGACTCCATGAGAAGGGTTCAGGCAAGAGAAAGACTGCCTTCCCATAATCCCCTGCATCAGGCAGAGGTCGAGCGATATGTTGCCCCCATAAAGACATGAAGAAATCCACACAATGCAAATAAAGCAAATCCAAGCACACGAGTAGGATAGCAAACACTAAAATGTGCAATAAGACGCTTACAAGCCCCCAGATCACACACACAAGACTATTGTTACATCACTTCCTGTAAGGGTTTCTGGGAATTTCAGAGCTTTACTGGAGCAACTTTTATCCTTGTAAGCTCCTGAAAACACACAAAATTAAACCAGAGCAGCAGAAACAAACAAGCACAGGAGGAATGCAGTGTGTGTGTGTGTGTGTGATACTGTGTGACAGAACCAGAAACACACACACAAGCCCCTGACCTCTCACTGTCTCTCAAACACATCAGATTACCCACAACACACTGCTGAAGATCAGAAAGCAACAGCAGAACATCCATTTTCCCTCCATCATCTGAGAGACATTCTCCAGTCTGCTTTTGTCATTGTAATAATTAACAGATTGACCTTCATCGGCCGGAGTCATCGTCACAGACACCAAGAAGAGCAGAAACGAGCGAACTCCATCACGAAGAAAAGAAGCACAAACATCTGTAACAGCTGTCACACTCATCTCTCACAACAGCAACACTGAAGAGCAGAGATGAAGCTGCTGAGGATGAAGATCACACACAAGATCTTCATCACACCACAACACTGCTGTCAAACTACTTGTGACGTCAAAGGAAGCTTCAGTGTGTGTTCAGATGTTTTAGGGTGTATTTATGTTTATTTGCACAGTGTTTCTATCATAATTAATGTAACACTGACATAAACACAACATAACTGCCTGAACACGAGAAACATCTGGAGACAATGTGTCTGTTTCAACATGTACCTGTGTGTGTGTGTGTGTGTGTGTGTTTGAGGGCGAGTGAGTTCATACGTACGTGTGTGAGAGAGAGAAAGATTGTGTGTGTGTGTGTGTGTGTGTGTGTGTGTGAGAGAGAGATTGTGTGTATGAGAGAGAGATTGTGTGTGTGTGTGTGTGTGTGTGTTTGAGAGTGAGTGAGCGTGATTGAGAGTGATTGTTTGCGGGAGATTGTGTGTGTGTGTGTGTGTGTGTTATTTCATCACTCCTCGGTGACTTTGTAACGTTAGTTCTGTTCTCACCATGAAGTCCGAGCTGAAGTTATCTTCTCCTTTCTGCTCGCCGCTTCTCAAAGCTTCCACGAATCTCTTCAGGATATTCACCTGCTCCATCCTGACGGGACGTTTCATTCATCCACGAATCAAAATAATAAATAAATATAAATATGTCCTGGAAAAGAGTCTTTTGAGCGATTATTCCAACATTTTATGGCCCCATGATCCTCTCCGTCCCCGCGACGAAACGGCACAAAGAGCGCGGACAGGAGCGGCGCGCGTCGCGCTGAGGAGCTGATATATGTCCTCCGTTACAAATCACTCTTAACTTCAGTCAGAAATCACTTTTAATAGTGAAATAAACAGCGCGCCCCTCCCTGCGGCTGCCACATTCACACTGCACACAACCGGACCGCCCAAACGCCGCTGCCGAGGTCCCGCCCCCCGCCGCTCCGCTGCCCGTGATTGGACAGAGACCGCGACTTCTGTAGAGGTGATTGGGCGAATCCTCACTTCAATCAAAGACACGCTCCAAGTCCGTGTTCCTGACTGTCAGATCCGACTGTCAATCACTGCATCCTGCGAGCTCGTGTCTGATAGGCTGAATATGCTCCCGCCCACTTCCCTGAGCCAGGTTAGACCCGCCTCTTCCGCGCTTGACATACGGGATATTTAACAGCGTCACCGTCATTCTCAGCATTGTCTCATGTGTGACTCGTGTGATTGTTCATGTTGAATGTAAATCATTTCCCATGTATTACAGTGATTACAGGGTTTCTTCAACCGTGTCATGGATGTTTTCTTCAGTCAGAAAGTTTAGATTGTCATTCATTGCGATAAGCATTATTTATGAAGCAGTATTTTTGACATTTATTGTCATATTAAGATTTGAGTTTTTGTTTTTACTGCTATATTTCTTTTGGTTTTCTCTCTGTACCATCATGCAACATATCACTTGTAGTTGTAATGCATTTTTGATTGTAACTAATAACTGAACTGTCCTTTTTTCAATGTGTTTATTCGGATACTGTTAAATCAGGCATATTTTTTCAGTGCATGTGAACACATTAATAGTGATGATGAATAAAATGGAAGGGCTGTAAGTGGTATATTTCGCTGTTTCATAAATATAGCCTTAAGAATTGATAATTTAGAAAGATCACGTGTGTAAACATGAGACTAGAGTGATAAAATCACTGATTAATGTATGACACACAGAAAGGACGTGACGTAACTATCCGCACAAGTTGCTGGTAATATGAAGCAAACTTAGCCACAGGGTTTCATCAGGAACACACCACTGACCCTTCATCCGCTTAGAACAGCTCCTGCTTTATTTGCTGTAAACATGATTCCTGCTCCTGTCTACAGACTGAGACGACATCCACAGACACTCAAGATGGACGGCACTCATTCTAGAGCAGCAGAAACCCAGTCATCCATCTGTCCGTCTGCCTCTCACACACTTCCGTGTGTGTGTGTGTAATGCTGTTGGCTCTGCTGTTTCTGTAGGGATGAGGAGAGAAAGTTTCTGAGCAGCTGAGTTCAGGAATGTTCTTCAACAAGCCCTGACGTGACTCTGCAGAATAGCTTCTCTCTTCTGCCACTCACACACACACACACACACACCAGTTACACAACACCAAGACACCCATATTATTCATGTTATCTCAAAACACACTCTGTACTGGTATTTACTTGTCTTAGCACACACACACATAGCTACACAAAACCAGCGTGAAAGTGCTTGTACAAAAATACTTTCCCTCCAGCCAGTGACACAGGAACATTCTGGAACAGGAAGTGATCAATTGAACATCTCCATTACACTTCTCTTTGGTCAAGGAAGCTCTGCTCTGAGATGTTCTGGAGGAATTAGTTAACAGTACAGGTCTGTGAAGGTGATCCTCATCTGTCGGTCTGAAAGCCTCCTGTCTGACCATCTCAAACAGTTAGAGAGACACTCGTCTTCTGACTGACCGCATGAAATCTACAGCCACTTCACTACAGTGTGTGTGTGTGTGTGTGTGTGAGGCTAGACACACACACAAGCTGCACTGACCATCAAAAAAACACACCATGTCAATGTGAAGGTGAGTTGTGGCACTCAGATCTTACTTTAGCAGACTGTATTAATCCTGACGGGATATTTCATTGTCCCACTAAGAATAATTTTTTACTGTAGCATTTCAGAGAATAGGTTTCAGTCTGACCAGGTTTATTCTTCATCTAATGAATCATCCTAGAGAGTCAAGTACTCTTTTGTCTGCAGAGCTGAGGATGGACCGGGCTGAAGCTGCCATCCAGTGATCACAGACTGTACTGCAGCAGCTAACATTAAACACAGGGCTTCCTCTGTAGCTGCTGCTGAACTCGGCTGAGATACTGCAACTTTTATTTATGTTCATGGAACATATAAACATCTGGGCCCAGTTTTTCAAAAGTAATCTGGATCACTAACCCTAACCCCGGTTTTTCAAGAGTAAAAGAGGGATTCTGAATTAAGATCCGACCACGTAATCCAATCTTACATTTTATTTGGATTGCCCTTTGGGTAATTCAAAACTTTGAACTCAGATTGGGATCTATTTGATCCAAAAAAAAACAGGATTATCCTGATCCCATCAGAAGGGTGGATTCAGGTGGGATTTTTTGACCCAAATAAACCCAATAAAATTAATATATACTGTATTTTTTTTGTTAAGTGAATGATCACAAACTTAATGGTTACTGATGATCTATAAATTCCTTCATATTTGAAGCCTATATGAAGCATGTCACATATAATGACATTGAGATATGGTGAACAACAACAAAATAATATCAAAGCTATCAAATAAATGTCTCTATAAAACAAACAATGGCTATCTGTGTTCACTGGTGTTTTGCCTACCTGTTGTTTTTTGCTGAGCCAGCAGGCTACACTGTTGGTCTGTTAGGTTCCATCTACGGCTGTGGTAAACAGGATTTGGTCATCCTGAAATTTGATATTTGAATCACAGCGATCCAACCCAATGTTCCTTTAAAAATCCGTCATAAAAGTAAGATAGATCAGTTAATCCTGGATAGCAAAACATGGGATTTCCAAATCCGGACCAGTTTGATCCAGATTAAATTTTTGGAAAAACTGGGCCCTGTAGATTAACCCTAAAATTAAACTGCTGCTCTATTTAGTTTGGATGTGACGAGCCGAGCTGGCGGACGTCACTCACTAAATCCAGGGTCCTTGACCAGTGTTCATAACCACTCGTCCTCACCACGTACATGACCCATTTCCTCTTCTTTACTCAGATCATTCCAAGCATTTCTATCTCTGTATCTTCATTCATCCTTCAGTGTCTTGATCTTTATGAACGTTCAGATTCGTATTTGTCCAAATCACGAAGCTTGTGCCGTTTATTTTAATAGCCAATTAGAATCTGCTTGCCAATGATATTTTAGCCCATCTGATAGCTTAGCTTTCAGTCATTCTCACTGACTGAAAATCTCTGTACGGTGACGGAACACAAACAGCCATTCTGAGCAGATATTTTGAGCTTCATGCTTCATTCATATTGTGGTAGTCTGTATTTCCGCTGGCTGTTCCCCGGAAGCTGTGCCGTCAGATGAACGGGTTCATTCTGAGTTTAACTGTATTTCCTTTCATCAGTCTGGCAGAAAAAACATCTGCTGGCAGTAAGAGATTCACTTGAGAAAAACGCCATTACACCATCAGCACATGGACATATATTTAAAAGATCAAAACACATAAAACCACATATCATTGATCCTCAAATTTACAAAATTCATTTAAGAATCAAAAAAGAAAAGAGAAGGAACAGAAATACCAGAATATTCGCTCTCTGAAGAGTGTCTGTGTACCAACGTCAGCGCTGACCCGAACGATCAGAAAACTAGTATTCTCAGCAGTTATAATATTTCTCAGTTATTTCTCTCTTCTGCTGTAGTGTGTCTATCGATATATATCATTCCAAACATTAATTTGGCCAGTAATTGTAATAATGCAGTGAGATATCAGGGATCTGATCCGATCATCATCAGTCTGTCTGGAATGACATGAAGAAACAGAACAAACCAGAAGAACTGTGTCTCCGAGACGCTTCAAGAGATACAAACCTTATCATATTTAGCTGCTGAAAATACAAGTGTTCTGATAATTGTGGCCACGTGTGTGTCAGTGTGTGCGCGGGGGCAGGATGTGGAAGCCCAGTTGGATCAGGGCTCCGGTCAGCAGTGTCCAGAGCGGCACACACACGATCAGCAGCCTCAGGTGGGTCAGCTGCTCCAGCCGGGCACACAGCGTCACACAGAAGCCCACCTTCATCATCAGAGCCAGCAGATACCAGAGCTTGAGCCGTGGGTCCAGTCCGGTCTGGCAGCGGCCCGCCAGCCTTACGGCCAACATCAGCAGCAGAGCACCATCAAACACCCAGACGGGCAGGAAGACCAGGAACCAGCTCCAGCGGACCTTCCCATCCAGCTTCAGAACCAGCAGGACGAGGAAGAGGAGTGCGAAGATCCAGGTGAGGAGGACCCGCTGGGCCAGAGACATCAGCAATGACTGAGCACAGGAGAAGACCAGAGCAGGTCAGTGACCAGCAGTGAACATCATCATCATCATCATCATCACAATCACCGCGGATCTTCACCATCACGCGTGTGACGTCACTCACCACACAGTCCCGCCAAAGCTGGGATTCTTCATCCGTGAACTCTCCTCAGAACCGTTATTAAACCACCCTAATCGCAATCAGAACAGAGTGAATCGTTCTTTGGCTTTGTTGGGACGCGCGCTGTTGTCCTCAGCTGTCAATCACACCGGGATTCTGTTTCCGGGTTCAGCAGCGTGTCCCGGATGTGTGGAATATCGGCGTCCATAGAAACACCGATCAGCTGACCATCGTTTCTGGAGTTGTGTGACATTTTGTCATCGATTATTTCAGCTGGACAGGCGTTCTGGTCGCATTATGAGACGCTAAAGATCGCGATTAGGCGCGCTGAAGCGCTGCGGTCATGTGACCTGCAGAGGGCGCCATCACACGAGCATTATTCACGCCTGCGCGCGCCTCCGCCAGTCTCAGCGGCACACATCCCTCACGAGTCTCGCGTTTAACGGTGTTAACGGTCGTTTGGACGGTTTTCGCGCGGTTAACGGTCGCTATTATTAAGCGTTAACGTGAAGATCGCGCGATCTCAGCTGTGCGTTTACGTTATTCCTTGCGCGCCGGTAACGCGGAGTTTAGCTGCGAACGATTCTTCAGTAAACGCTTTGAGAGACAGAGGCACTCAAATCAGCAGCGATCTTCATCATCTTCGTTATCAGCAGCATCATCTTCATCACGACAGCTTTCTGTCGGTGTGTCGAGCATGAACGACTGAAGTGGCGCGTTACGGTAAGAAATCTGTAGCTTACATGAACGATCAACACACACACATTCACACTCACATGAACACGACACACACACACACACACACACACATTAACACGACACATTCAGACACACACAAACAAACAAACACACACACATTAACACGACACATTCAGACACACACAAAGAGACAGACACAGAGTTGTTTATAAACGGATGGTAAGGCGCTCATGTTTCTGTGTTAGGGTTCGAGCTCTCTCTCTCACACACACACACACACACACACTCGCACACACCTGATGCTGATCTGCAATCATTGCTTCTGTGTATCAGACATACAGCCCTGAATCATGAACAGAGCACTAACAGTGAATCTGTGTCAGATGAGTGTGAGCGGCCGGGACTGAGTGTGTGTGTGTGTGTTTGGGTTTGATGAGGAACACACACACACACAGTAAACACACATTTAATTCTCCTCTCTCTCCGCAGCTGTGAGTCGGTGTGCTGTTCTCACTCATGTGGGTCGCTCGGCCTCTCAGATCAGATTCTCCGTAAGTTCTTCACATTGAAGCGTTTCTGAAACATTCTCTTACACCTGTGTGTGACAGACTGGAATATGAGTGTTAATGTGTCTGGACTGAACTGAGTGTGTGTGTGTGTGTGTGTGTAACCCTGAGCTCAGTGATTTTCCACCTGTGAGTGTCTGGAGCGTGGAGCGCTGTGGCTTCTGCAGGCTATTTTAGGTTGTTTGTTCCATGAATAGCTCCTCGTCTATCCAGAGATCAGACAGTTTCCTCACAGCGCTCTTCATCTCATCCATCTGTTCACTCGTGTGTTTCATAGATTCATCTTCTCTGAGGGACGGGTTCATTTAGCCAGATGGGTTAAGAATAATCTCACACTGACAGATTCTGTGTGTGTGTGTGTGTGTGTGTGTGTGTGTGTGTGTGTTACACTGAGCTTTTGTGTTTAGTTTCTGCATGAGGCTTGAGAGACAGTATAAATGTGACCGTTTCCTCTTACAGATGCATGCAGGAAGACACGCTGCTTTATTTAGCCTGTGAAGAACACGCACAGTATCAGATGTGACACACACACGCTGCTGTCCATCTCCTTCATGAAACATGCACAGCCATGTGTAGGGTTACACATCAGCAGATAGACGTGTGTGTGTGTGTGTGTGTGTGTGTTTGTTTCCTGCTAGTTTTGTCTAGAATGGTTTTATTTTTTGTTGCATAATGAAGCGTCGCTGCTGTGGAAGCGTCTGTTAATGACAGCCTGACCGGATCGGACCCTCTGAATCATATTGATCTGTGTGTCTGAGTCGATCGATCACCTTCACTGATCCAGGATTGATTTTTGTTTTCAGTAGATGAATTCTAAATCAGGAAGCTGTTGATGATGTTTGTGTTGGTTGGCACGAGCAAAAATCACATGCAAATGAAAGTGTTTAGTGAGTGCAGGACCGGTCTGTCCACTCTTCAGTGTGCACTAGTGAGGGCGTGTGTCTTGCGTCCCTTCAGGCTGTTTCATGTTTCTGTTGTGCTGCTGCTTGCTTCGTGCTAAATTTACTGTTGATGACATGGACAGGTAAAAAAAAAAAAAAGCTCATCTGTGTGGCCTGTTGTGTGTGTTCGTGTGTGTATCACAATGTAGTTGCCCGAACAAATTCCCAGAAAGCTCAACATTGACTTTATGATGTATTCCAGCATGAGAGAAACCTTGCGTCCCTGTGTGCATACTATCCACCCTAAATAGTATTCAAAATGACTAATATCATCATCCAGAATTTAGTATGGATAGTATGCACATTGGGAAGCAGAGAGAGAGAGAGACCCTTTAAGATTATACATCTCTCTCCACCCCTCCCCCTCCTTCCTTCTTGAACATCAAGTTTTATATCAGAATGAAAGTGTCTGTCATCATCAGGTGTGTGTGTGTGTGTGTGTCAGAGCTCCAACCACCTAGAGTCACACCTGTAATTCACAGATGAAGCTAATCTAGTGTGACGCTGGCTGTTTGTGTGTGTGTGTACTATATTTGTAAGGGTAATATGTCTTCAATTACACAGTGAAACGTCACGACAACAGGCTAGTGAAAACTGTGTGACATTTGACATTGTCAGCAGTTGAAAAGGCTCATGCTTTCATTCAAATCATGTTTCTGTGCAAATGTAGTGTTTTGCATGGGTTTCTTTGAGGTTTTGTTCAGGAGTCAGTCAGAAAATATAAAACATGATAGAACAACACTGGAAGTCTATGAGATGAACTCGCTAGTACAGTCTAACAAGTGTGTGTGTGTGCGCTCATGAATCAGTCAGATCATAGATGAGTTCTTAAACCTTAGAAATAGTGATGTCATGAGTTGGACTCCAGCTTTCTGTGAACTGATGAAATGTTAAAAGCTGAAATAAATTACACAACATTTAAAATCTCTGCAGATCTTACAACACTGGGTATCATTAAACATAGCGACTGTGTGAACGGTCACCGAGGAGAAACACTAAACTACTAGGAGATGTACCACAAATAACACAGCTGAAATATTACATATCCTCTGATGAAATCACAGTCTGAAGCGGAACGGTCTGTGACCATCAAACACTAGTATTCTATAAAATCTGTCAACTCAAATCTCTGGCTTTGACTTTCAGCAATTAGTGTCACCTTCTGCAGACTGTAGGGGAAATGATGCGGTGTTTTCAGCGTTTAGCTTAGTGCAGCATTTCAGTCACGTCAGATAAAACCTAGCTGTGTAGATTCTCTCACTGTATGTTGTTACTGTTGATCTCTACAACAATATTGTGTGCAGAACAGTCTTTCCAACTGTGTGTGACGCTGCACTTCTGTGTGTGTGTGTGTGTGTGTGTGTGTGTTGGACACACCTGTGCTGCAGGTAAGAGGAGCTTTAGTGCGTCAGACCGCAGAGCTCTGTCTGATCTCCTCCCGTCTCTCTCTCTCTCTCTCTCTCACAGCTTAAAATGCTCCAGCGTGTGACTCCTGACATGTAAATGGCGTCGAAGGTGCGTGATGCTGTGCTCTGGTACCAGAAGAAGGTAAGTGATCTGAGATCTTTGATGTTTCTTCACTTTGAGTTCATGTGTCTTAGCTTCTGTTTGTCTGTGTGTAACACCGATGATGATGACTGATCATTGAGTTCTGAAGTCTCTGAGAAACTGAAGCTGAAGGGTTTATTAGAGTTTGGTTCGGTTCACTGTAGTTATGAACCAATCCTGTGAATGTTGCCTAAATCAAGGACATCACAACAAAACAGACGATGCTTAGTCAGAGGAACGCTCACCGTCAGGGCTGCACTCGCTGTATGTTTAATGAGACTGCGCTCGTGAATTATTGAGTCTTTTCCACCGAGTGACTTCAGCCCAGCGTTGCCATCTTCACCTACAGCGTGCAAGTGACACCATGCCGTGGTACTTATTGCCCCCGGCAACAATCAGACCAATCAGAGCTGCGCATCGCATCTATTCACACTCGTGTTTCCACGGATCTCCAGAAATTCAAGCTGCAGGAGCTCCATCCTGCACCAGCGCTCCAAATCAGAAAACATTCATTACCGCCGCTGCCTCGTTAAACGTGTCTGACCACACAATGAACACACATAATGAGCTCTGGGTGTGTTTGGACTGACAGGTGACAGATCAGTAAATCCGAGTGAATCTGTTTGTCTCTGTCGATCCAGACTGACGGAGTCTGATTAAACACTGATTTCTGGCTGATGTGGAGGTGTAATCTGTCTGTGTCTCTTCTGTCAGATCGGTGCGTACGACCAGCAGATATGGGAGAAATCAGTGGAACAGCGAGAGATCAAGGTAACGTGTCAGCGGGTCTTGATTAGATTTTCACCTGTTCATTCTGCCTCTGAAGAAGCGTGTGTGTGTGTGTGTGTGTGTTATTCGCTCATTCTTCCTTTAAACGTGTCTCTGTCTCCCTTCACTCGAAACAGTTTATCAGACGGGTGAGTCCAGCGCCACTCTCAGCCTGTAGGCGGCGCAGTGTGTGGGTTTAACACGACTGGAAGCCTGTATTTGTGTGAGCGCATGTTCAGACTTAGACAAGGTCACATCAGTAACACCAGGTTTTACTGTAATCTACTGAGATTGAGCTCACACACACGTCTGATGAGGAAACCAAGGCTCCGTTATACGTTGTAGTCAGGATTGGATCTCATTGGCTGGAATATGGCAGAAGCTCGAGAGTGAATCTGCATCGAGTTTGTATGTTTGTGTTGCTTTGGTTGCTCTGTGACTCATGTTTGGCCGAATGTCTTGCGTAACAAGGGCTAGATACACAAAAATAAAGACAACAGAAAGTCTGAGTCGAGCCTCTGAATGAGCTGCAGGGAGGAATAAATCCGTCTCGGATTCGACACAAATCCCGAAGAAACTGCGGCTAAATTCTGGCTCACATTTTATGTTAGGTGGTCTTAACTACATCAAAAAATAAGCCCAATGTATTTGTGTTCTTATTGTATTGTAAAACACTTCTGCTGCTATTGAGGTGGATCCGAGGAAGGGTTAGGGTAGGGTTAAGGGTTGGTTAAGGTGTAAGGGACGGGTCAACAGTGTAACGTACAGTGTAAAAATATCAATAATGTATCAAATTATTAATTTAAATATAAGCACATAGTTTTAAAGGCCACCTGATGTAAAGTGGGACTAAATTCTGTAACTAGAAGGGTTAAAGTCAGATGATCTTGATCATGATTGAGTTCTGTAATAATAAACTGTGCATTAATAGAGTATGCGCATCATAGGGAACTCATCCAATCAGCAAAGAATCTGAACAATCCTTTTCATAATATTTTTCTGAAAGTTATTATCCCTCAGATTCTGATTCTCAGAAAGTATTATTGATGAAACTACTGCCATCAGCGGTTCTTACTCAGCTTGTTTCTAAATTGCTTTCTTGACTGTTTTTAATTGAGGAAATGGAAAAGATTTTGGTTTTGAAGAAATATTTTGTAAATCATATTTTTGATGTTTGTCTTTTACTTTAATTGAACAGAGATAAGAATGCGAGAACATGACTTCAACCTGTGCTTTGCCTTAAAAAAAAGCTGCAGGAAGTTAGCAGGGATGAACAGGAAACGCATTGTGGCTGGTTCTGATCACTGCTGTCTGTGTGAATATCTGCTGGTTATTAGCAGAAGACAGGCCGCGTTACACGGCTCTCTGGTTACATGAGCTCCAGTGCAACAGGAAACTAATGAGGGCATGAAACGCAGCACTGCACCCTTAATAGACAGCATCACAAACACCATGAGCGGTGTAAGTGTTTGTGTGTGAACGGATGTTTGGAGGTCTTTATATGAATCAACTTGAATTGTAAATCCCTATTAATCTGTCATGAGCAGCTTCAGACTCTGCTCTTAGTTTTTATTGCACTCTGATCATAAATTTACAAATTTATCTTATTAATCTTTTTAATTAAACTTATTTACACACATGGTTCCCCCATCAGTAGTCAAGTCACTTTTATTTCTATAGCGCTTTTAACAATACAGATTGTAGCAAAGCACTGAACATTATCAAACAGAA
>JAUMHQ010000050.1:124447-126947 GCA_032361165.1 Enteromius paludinosus
CTCACTCACACACACTCTCTCTCTCTCTCTCTCTCTCTCTCTCTCTCACACACACACTCTCTCTCTCTCTCACACACACACACTCATTCTCTCTCTCTCTCACACACACACACACACACACACTGGTCAGCTATCCTAATGGGGACTCTATAAATAAGCTTCCCATTGATGTATGATTTGATAGGGCAATATTTGAGAGCGATACAGCTATATAAACATCTGGAATCTGAGGGTACAGTATCTAAATACTGAGCAAATCATCTTTGATGTCCAAATGAAGATCTTATTAATGCATATTACTAATCAAAAATTACAATTTAATATATTTTCGGTAAGAAATTGACTAAATACCTTCATGGAACATGATCTTTACTTACTTGAAAAATCAACAATTTTGACCCATACAATGTACTTTCTACAAATATCCCTCAGCGACTTAAGACTGGTTTTGTGTTGCAGGGTCACATATTGCTAGTTATTATTAATGTAACTCACTCCCCAGACAGCAAACACTCATTTTTTAAAATGTAAAAAATATATATTTTACTAATTATTTCTCACCAGGCACCAGGAGGAGGTTTTCAGAGGTTTAGCTCACTTCTGGGTACAAATGTGTCTCCAAAATATATTTAAGTATGTATAAACACACACACACACACTCAAACACAAGTGTGTGAAGTTGATCTGAATACACCTCATACAGTCAGACGATCACATGACTAACACTAGATCGGTTAGCACGTAACCATCAGATATTAATCAGAGTCTGAATACAAACATCAATCAGTCATTAATACCCAAACATCACAGCACAGAATCCCTCACACACACACACACAGTCTGTACTCACTCTAGTAAGGGCACATAATAATCCCAGTCCATGACTAGTTCAGCTCAGCTTTACTCTACTAACACAAGAGAAGCACTAGTACTTCCTGTCTGCTGAGGAACTGGAGGACAGATCATGGAAGTGAGAGACAGAGAGGAACACACACACACACACACACATCTGAGGAGGACACACTGCTGTTCAGCTGTACTTGTGAATGATAGAGAGAGATGGATCACACTGATACTAACCATCATTAACTAGAAACAGATACGTTACTCATCCAGTCAGAGGATCAGGAACTACTAGTTAAGTTTGCAACCAACAGAGACACGCATCTCAGCTGATCTTCAAACTTCTTTTGTCTGATTAATTTTCCATTGAAGTAGAATAGATGAATAAACATTACATATTTAAAAGGCATATAAATATACAAATACTTCCATGGACTGACTAAAAAAAATATTAGTCAAGTACAAGAACAATTATCCCAAATACAGAAAACTGGAAGATCTGAAATGTGTTTAAGATGAGGTTAAACACATTTCAGGAGGTTTCAGACTCGCATGATTTAGTTTACACTTGATGAATGAGACCATCAGAAACCAGGTCAATCCAGCGAGTGAAGACGAACCTGTGGGTCTGAGCCGACAACTATCTGAAATGTGCAGTGCGCTGCAGAAGTTCATTTTTTCATTTATCATTATGGTGTATGGGGTTAGACTAATGTGGAAAAAAGTCATTTAAAGCAGTTTAACACAAGGTAGCAACAGTAAAAACTGAAGAAGGTGTAAGAATACTTTCTCAAGACGATTTGAATGATCCTCAGAACTCGAACTCTGGCGCCGCCTGCTGGGTCACGTGTGTACGCGCATGACTGCTGTCGTGATTTAACTCCTCAATCCAGCAGAACCTGGTTAAACCCACCCACTTCAGAATGACGATCGACACTGACCCATGACCCTAGACGAGACTTCTTGAGATAATTCATATATATTCCATTAACGCCTAAACCTGAGGAACTGTCCTCATCTCCTCGCTTATGCTGCTGCCGCACAGAAATTAACATCATATAACGTTACCACCTGAATGAATCAAAACTGACATCCCTGTGAACTAAAACCTGAAGAACACTGGACACACACACACACAGGTGTCTCGAGGACTTTGTACAGCGGATCTCAGGGCTGTGGCTCAGAATAGGAGTTAATTTAATGTTGTAGAATTACTGTACATTTCTCTGATAATGTAGAGAAGTGACTCATTAACAGTGAGATCTGTTCATTTCCATTACTGATTAACTCTAATCACCTGCAGCTGCAGGTGTGTCAAACTCTCAAGGACATAAAGACAAACACAATCAACAGAATAACAAGAGAAAACACTGCAAAATCAATTAAAAAACACTGGAAAACCTCACTAAAACGCGTTTCAAATGTGAATAAACTCACCGTTTCTCTCCTCAGCAGCTGATGTGAAGACCCCCCGAGTTTCTTTAGTGTAGGCTGAGTTTGCTGAGTTTAGTTATTTTATGTTACTTCTATCCACGGGACTGAATTTATTTTGAGTTTTAGTTTAAGTTTAAGTTCAATCGAGTTTCTCGATGTTTGACTCGTGCCTCGCGTCCGTCTCTCGCTCGCGGCGGGGTGCGTGCTTCGTGCACTAGGAAAG
>JAUMHQ010000050.1:129447-136085 GCA_032361165.1 Enteromius paludinosus
AGCTGCGGAAGCGGCGGGGACACTCGGGGCAGCTGAAGGGCCGCTCGCCCGTGTGGATGCGTTCGTGAAGAGCCAGCTCGCTGGAGGTCAAGAAAGTGCGCTCGCAGTGACCACAGGAGAAGGGCCGCTCGCCGGTGTGGATCAGGTGGTGGCGGGTCAGCGCAAAGGGCTTGGCGAACATCTTCCCACAGTAGACGCAGGGGAACGGCCGGGCCCCGCTGTGGGCCAGCAGGTGCTCCTGGAGAGCACGTTTCAACTTGAAGCTCTTGTGGCACTGCGGACAGGCGTGGGGCCGCTCGTCGCCGTGTGTTTTGTCATGTTTGATGAGCTCCCCGAGCGAAAGAAAGCGCTTGCCGCACTGCGAGCACAGGTAGGGCCGCTCGCCCGTGTGCATGCGCTCGTGCCGGCGCAGGATGGACAGCTGTGTGAAGCTCTTGCTGCAGTACGGGCAGCTGAAGGGCCGCTCGCCAGTGTGTGTGGCCAGGTGCTTCTGGAGCCCAGCACGGAGCCCAAAGCTCTTGCCACAGACGGAGCACTGGTGCGGACGCTCACCCGTGTGGCTCAGCTGGTGCCGCTTGACGTCGGTGCGCCTCGTGAAGGTCTTCTCGCACTGAGGGCACTTAAAGTGTGTCCGGCGGCGGTGGCTCCGACGGTGCAGGGACCTCTGCAGCAGCGTGTCGAAGGCCTCTCCGCACTGGTCACAGCGGTACTGCTGCAGGGCGCTGTGGGTCCTGCGGTGCGTTACAAGGGCCCCGAGCGAGCTGCTGGCCTCTCCGCAGATGGAGCAGTAGTGTGGCAGCTCGCCGGCGTGGCTCTTCTTGTGGTGCGCTGTCAGCAGGCGCAGGTTGGCGAAGGTGCTCTGGCAGACGCGGCAGGTGAAGCTGGCCTCTCCGTGCAGCTTGCGGCAGTGTTTGGTCAGATCCCAGGCGTGCTGGAAGGTCTTCTGGCACTGGCTGCAGTGGAAGGGCCGCTCGCCCGTGTGTGTCAGCTGGTGTCGCTGGACGTCTGATCGGCGCGTGAACTTTCTGCCGCAGGTTTCACACGCGTGCCGAGCGCGGGGGTTGTCGGTGGACGGAGGCTCGGTTTTGAGGGTTTTCCTTGAGCGATACGGACCGCTGGAAGGAGCTGTGCTCGGCAGCTCAGGAGAGACACCTGTGAGAAACCAGAAGAGAACCACACACAGTAAGAGTCCATTACTGCAATGACATTTGTGATTCTGGACCACAATATAAGATTCTTTTCTTCATATCCCCTTTAAAGTAGTCCAAATGAAGTCCTTAGCAATGCATATTACTAATCAAAACATAAGTTTTGATATATTTAGGGCAGTGTAAATATCTGTTTCTATGGTAACGCTGTACACAAAGCAGCACTAAAACACTGCTTTATTACAGACATGATGAGATGAACACGAGACCCATCACCTCAGATTAGAGTCACGCAAACGAAGGGTTTGGAAAAATGAATCCTTTGGGAGTTGTTGAGAAATTAGGTAGAAATAAATGCGTATTTACTCCAATACCACCAGCTGCTTTAAAGTGCCACTATTATAAGTAAAGAAAGATTAATATTTTCATATTTTGAACAACAAAATACACTTTCATTGTTTTATTATATATGTTTGTTTTCACCTAACTTGCTCAACAATGATACATTGTTCTAAACCCCTCCTTTGCGTGACTCTAATCTGAGGTGATGGGTCTCATGATCATCTCATCATGTCTGTAATAAAGCAGTGTTTTAGTGCTGCTTTATGTTCAGCATTACAATGAAAACAGATATTTAACCTAGTGGTGAAGAATGAATCTGCATTTTCATTCAGACCACTGAGAAGTGGTATGCTAATCATTCATGATGATATCAACACCACACAGCTTGGGATTCGCTTTAAAAATGACTTGACTTTATACATGGTGCACTTTCAGATTTAAAACTTCGCAGCGTGTTTTCAATCCGTAATAGAGGCACTTTAACACGTTGCGTTCTGATAGTTTTGCATCTGCATGTAGGTGTAGAGAAAGCAGAGTTACCCCCATGATCTCCATTCGGTTCGACGGCACTCCTGAAACAGAAATATAGAATATATATATATATATGTATATATCCTGAAAGATGAAGGGTGGTGTTTGATTTGCGAATGCGAGGCTCGTATCACGTCTCACCGTTCCTCTGCGCTGTTCTCCACTTTAGCTCGTCCTCGTGGTGATTTTACCACGGGTTTGTGGGCAGGCGTCTCTGTAGTTTTTCTGGGTCTTCCCCGGCCTCTCCGCTGTGGCGGTGTCTGATCAACATCTGACCCGGCCAGTTTGACTTCCTGTGGCTCAGGTGTGTCACTTCCTGCAGCAGCCTGGTCTGTCTCCTGGTCTGTGTTCTGCTGGCCGGTCTCATCCGTCAGGACCAGGTTCTCGGATCTGTCGGTCAGGAGCACAGCAGGACTCTGCTCCAGCAGCACCTCCTCTGCCTCCTCCTGGCTGCTGAGCTCCACCTCGCTGTAGTCGGTGACAATGATGCTGTCGGAGCCCAGCGGACTTAGGATGGCCAGCGCCGGTGACTGGACGTGATACAGAACCGGCTCGGACAGAGCCAGGCGTGCAGACGGAGGCACGGACAAAGACGAGACAATGCAGTCTCCAGACGAGCGAGCAAGAGTGCCTGAGAGAGAAGGTCAAAGGTCATATCACTGGTTCTCCTCAGGGGCATCCTACAGCGTGTCCTAGTGACACGTGATTCTGCGACACGCATAAACGGTGTATTACCCATGTTAAAGTTTTGTCCTACCTAGCCGCGATGTCAACAAGAAAAACTTCTATTTTAGAAACAGTTTTAGATCTCGAAGATAAACATAATATATGTTAAACATAACATAATAATAACTCAATTTGAGCCACCAAGAGTTTTCCATGACAAAAATGGTATCCGTCACTCAGTATGTTAATTTAATATCGTTAAAAAGATTTCATACTTATGAATTAGATCATAAACCAAAACCTCTGAGAATGCAGTGGACTAACAAAGAGGCTCCGCCCACACATGCTTCTGATTGGCTGTGATTCTGATTGATTCACTCTATGAGGTAAAGAAGTATAAGAGAGTTGTTTTCATACCCACTCTGCCTCTCTGTCCGCTGAGAGCTCCTCCGAAGAGCTGGTGCTGCTGAAGAAGATGACGCAGGTCACTCGGGTCACTCCGCAAACACTCCTCCAGACCAGCGGGGGCAGGATCGAGCCAGGCCAGTGTCTGAGAGAGAGACACACACACACACACACACACACACACTCAGCTACAACCAGCCTTGCCAACTTAGTATTTCTAGAAAAATGCAAAAGCTAGTAGTTTTCCAGGACATTATCTGTTATTATCCATTATCTTTCGTAACACAAAATACTAGTTTTAATTGACTATCTAATAATAAAAACACCTTATCATTCAAAACGGTTTAAGTGCTCAAAATTGCAATGTTGAATTTAAAATTACAGTTATTTAGATTGTAATATTATATTAGGCATTTAGGCTTATATTATTTTAAATCTAAATTAATTATGTTTTATAATATGTTTTTTAATGTACTGACAATTATTTAGATAAAACACACTAGAAAGGTTCAAACAGAATCACACAGTGTGCTGAATATTTGTGCCCATTACATACTTTGTGGCCATAAACATAATTAATTACACATTACTGGTTAGTAACTCCTTTCAAAAGTAAAATTAATACTTTATTTTAATTACAGTAAATAGTTACAATACTAGCTACATTACTTTTCCTTCATGCCCCACAGAAGCTGTGCGCATCTTCCCTGTAAAAATGTTTAAAATGTTACTAACAATATATTTCTGCCTAATTTCATCAATAATATCCACACTGAATCACAGTCAGAAGTTATTACAGACACTTGGTGATTAATAGTAACGGTTAAGTAAAAGTAATTTTTTAGCATTAATTGTCACATGAAGCTAATTGTAGCTATAATTTCTATCTTATACCCATATATCTGTTTACACACATCTGAGCTTCTGCTGCACACACACACTCACACACACACACACACACACAAAAGAGGCTCACTGCTGTACTTTTTTAAAGTCTGGTACAGGAAGCAGTTTATCCAGAGACGACAGCAGCTCCCACATAAGCTCCTTCAGCGCCGTGTCGAAACGAGAGCCGTACTCCAGAGGAAACACCTCCTGCAGGAAACACACACACACACACTCTTGTTTAAATGTTTAAAATAAAAATGTTAATTGCCAAGTTCAAATAAAGATTTGCAGGTTAATGCAGGCTGAGTGTCACTAATTAAACAAGTAAATGTTGAGCTAATAGTCAGCCTCTTACATGTGTGCTTCTCAAATCAATTAGTGGATATGCATATAAATAACCATTTAATTAACAGAGTAAAATAATGTGGGCAGATAGTTAGGGTTAGACATGTGAATGTAAAAGAAAAGCAAACTGAACAAAAGAAGAGCTGTCCGGTCTTGAGCAGATGGTTAAAGAACACAAAAATATAATTAAAGAAACTCTGGAGTCTGGATAACCTCCGAAACCAAAGCCCATACCTTTTTAAAAGCTCATTATCATCAAATGTACCTAAAATGTTTAGGTTCAGAGGCAGACTGGGTTTGAGGATAGTTTGTGGTTTAGGACTCCTGTCACAGAATTAGAAGCTAGTTTTAGCACTAAGTGAGCAGTAAAGTTAGGAGTCCTGAATTTAGGACTGATAGGCCATTATTTTTCAGATTTTCTCCTAAATCTGTGAGTTATAGTGTTCTCCTTTCTTCGAGCCGTTTTGTGAATACAGGCCCAGATCTGCTGAGGAACACTGAATGTGTCTGACCTGGAAGAAATAGGCCTTTTCCACCGGGTCCTTGAGCAGCGCCAGAACCAGAGCTCTGAAGTTAGTGACGGACATCCTGAGATCAGTGTCAGAACCCTGAGAATCACACACACAAGATATCAGCATGCAAGAACTCTCTAACCAATCTGTCTATGTTTCAAAATCCTATTCTTATCTCACCCTTCCTTTCACATATACACTGTTCCTTCTATTGTCTTAATTTTAGAGTCATTGAAATGACTAAACGTGAATGTGACTTGTTATGAAACGTTAACGAATGAACATAATAAAGCTCCATATGTGAGGCGTGTTGGTGAATGACCGTGAGTCCAGGCGGAGCAGCTGGGCTCTGGATTTTGTCCAGCTGGATCTGCACGACTCTGGGGCTCTCAGAGGAGTGACACAGCTCCAGAACCATCTGCACAGACACAGAGATGAGTGTGTGTAGTGGAGGAGTGTTCGGAGTGGAGGAGTGTTCGGAGTAGAGAAGTGTGAGAAGTAGAGGAGTGTGTGGAGTGGAGGAGTGTTAGGAGTAGAGAAGTGTGTGGAGTGGAGGAGTGTGAGGAGTAGAGGAGTGTGTGGAGTGGAGGAGTGTGTGGAGTAGAGAAGTGTGAGAAGTAGAGGAGTGTGTGGAGTGGAGGAGTGTTAGGATTAGAGGAGTGTGTGGATTGGAGGAGTGTGAGGAGTGTATAGAGCGTGAGGAGTAGAGGAGTGTGCGGAGTGGAGGAGTGTATAGAGCTTGAGGAGTAGAGGAGTGTGCGGAGTGGAGGAGTGTGTGGAGTGTGATGAGTGGATGGAGCGTGAGGAGTGTATGGACCGTGAGGAGTAGAGGAGTGTGAGAAGTGTGTGGAGTGGAGGAGTGTGAGGAGTGTATAGAGCGTGTGGAGTAGAGGAGCATGAGGAGTAGAGGAGTGTGTGGAGTACAGGAGTGTGAGGAGTGGAGGTGTTTGTGGAGTGGAGGAGTGTATAGAGCGTGAGGAGTAGAGGAGTGTGTGGGGTAAAGAAGTGTGAGAAGTGTATAGAGCGTGAGGAGTAGAGGAGTGTGCAGAGTGGAGGAGTGTATAGAGCTTGTGGAGTAGAGGAGTGTGCGGAGTGGAGGAGTGTGATGAGTGGATGGAGCATGAGGAGTGTATGGAGAGTGAGGAGTAGAGGAGTGTGAGAACTGTGTGGAGTGGAGGAGTGTGAGGAGTGTATAGAGCGTGTGGAGTAGAGGAGTGTGAGGAGTGGAGGTGTTTGTGGAGTGGAGGAGTGTGAGGTGTGTGTGGAGTGGAGGAGTGTATAGAGCGTGAGGAGTAGAGGAGCGTGAGGAGTAGAGGAGTGTGTGGAGCGTGAGGAGTAGAGGAGTGTGTGAAGTGGAGGAGTGTGAGGAGTAGAGGAGTGTGTGGAGTCGAGGAGTGTATAGAGCGTGAGGAGTGTGTGGAGTAGAGAAGTGTGAGGAGTGGAGGAGTGTGTGGAGTGGAGGAGTGTGAAGAGTAAAGGAGTGTGTGGAGTAGAGAAGTGTGAGGAGTAGAGGAGTGTGTGGAGTGGAGGAGTGTGAAGAGTAGAGGAGTATGTGGAGTAGAGAAGTGTGAGAAGTAGAGGAGTGTGAGGAGTGTATAGAGCGTGAGGAGTAGAGGAGTGTGCGGAGTGGATGAGTGTGAGGAGTGTATAGAGCTTGAGGAGTAGAGGAGTGTGCGGAGTGGAGGAGTGTGATGAGCGGATGTAGCGTGAGGAGTGTATGGAGTGTGAGGAGTAGAGGAGTGTGAGAAGTGTGTGGAGTGGAGGAGTGTGAGGAGTGTATAGAGCGTGTGGAGTAGAGGAG
>JAUMHQ010000050.1:143021-157510 GCA_032361165.1 Enteromius paludinosus
GAATGAGACATTTTAGAGAAAGGTTTGAATAAATGCTAAACCTATTAGATGAACCCTACACTAAAACTAATCCAGATGACTAAAATATGAAATTAATCTAAATTAACAATGGATTAGGAGAAAGGGATTTAGTTGAGCAGGTAAATTTAAGCTTATGTTTAGAATTTATGCCCATCTTGCCGTTTCCATCCGCGTGATATCACAAAACACAAATAAAGATAGATGTATGGAAACACTGAGATGTTTTCTGAATCTCCGTCAAGACTTTAAGACCAAGTTAAGACTTTAAGGACCAGATTGAAGGCCACCCAACAGGCCTAAACGTTCTCTAAACGTAAATGTTCTGAGAGCGGAAAATAAGCCGCATTAATAACTTCTAAAAGATTTGCATGACTTTTCAATTCAATTCAATTCAATTCACAAAAAAGCTTAACTAGAATAAATCTGGTCAGTCTGCAAATAACGATGCTCTTCCTCTGTGTTTTGGGGGTTTTTCAGCACAAATGACGACTTGTTTTTGATAGTTAGGGTTAAAATAAGAACAAATCTGCCAGTGGGCTCCAAAAATGAACTTAATTTTAAAAGAAAACCAGTTTTAATACCTCACTGGCAGAGGTGTGTTTTTGTTTTAAGCCTAAACTCCATTTTATTCAATTTCTCACAAAACAAGACTTCACATCATTTTGCGTCTCCAGCAAATGTCTCGATTTAACAATGTTTAGGTATTTTACTGGAAAACAAAAAGAAATGGTGTGGATGGTTTTATTTGCAGGACGTGCAACAATTAAAGCCACAACAGAGAAATTTTGCTCTGATTCAGACCTTAATGTGTGTTCATTACCCGACACCAACTCAACCCTAACCCAAAACTGAACAAAAGAAAGAATCACATCTGATTTAGAAACGAATCACTTGAGATTAAAGCAGCATGACTCCACCCAATGATCTCCATCACCTCCGCACAGACCTCCTCCTGCTTGTCTTGCTCTTATGTCCATAAAAAGTTCTAGGTTACAAAAAAAAAAATCCCAATTCAATTATTTCTTCCAAAGAACGACTGATTCCTGTGAGTCCAGCGAGTGTGATAGAGGCCAGTGCTGGAGCGCAGTGTGTGTGTGTGTGTGTGTGTGTCTCTGCAGGGATCTGGCACCAAATCAAACCTCAATTTGACACATCCACCACAAAACACCGGCACATTGCGACGGAGGGCGACCTCAACCTTCTCGCCTCCAGCAGACGGCCTGTTTTCCTAACATGGGGAATTTCCTTTTCCAAATATTTGGGAACTTGCAGAACTCAGTGAAGCTGGTGCCAGACTCAGCCACGAGCAAACTGAAGAAATATGGAGCTTTCTGGACACTTAATATTTGGCCTCGGTTCATGTCAACCATTTAGCTGATTTTTTACACACTTTTTCAGAGTTTCTTGCTGCTGGCTGTTGTTTGTCTGTAACACACATACACACACACACACACCTGAACAGCTGTTAAACACAACACAACACACACTCACATAAAGGCTAAAAGTGGCTCTCCAGTGCAGAAAGACTCACTGAATGAAAGAAACAATCAGTTAGAGTTTTTCCACACGAAACCGAAGCAGGAGACGCGATCTGAGCTGAACTCGCTCACAGGCCACACATTAGAGCCCAAATCACGGAGATATTCGAGGCTTTCGGGACAAAAGCAGCTGGAAAGTACGGTTCCTCAGCGAGCTCGACGAAACCCGACCCAAACGGCCGAGGAAAGAGAACACACACCATACACAAGAAACAAACAGACACAGACAGACGAGTTTCCCCAACAATACAGCAGAGCTAAGCCTAGCATCGAGCGACGCGACCGATTCACGCAGATCCTGAGGCGCCTCGCATCGACGCGATGTTAGCGTTAAATCAAACTCACCGCGTATCTGCAAACACAAAGTACACAGTAAGAGACTCTGTAGCACGGCACCCATCTTCAACGCTCAGCCGCGCCGCTTCGCTCGCATCGCTCCGGCTGCGTGTGTCTGTGATTCGGATTCCTCGCGCTGAAGCTCCGCGGCGCGTTTTCATCGATTTGATTGTTTCTGCGCTTCAGTGTGACCGCGACATCTTGCCGTCCGTCTCCTTCCGCTCACAGGAAAAATGCCCGGTCGCTTCCAAACCCTTCCCCCTTTCCCTGTGCCTCCTCCGTCGCGCTTTCTCAGCTCTTCTGCTCGCTATTGTTGTGTTTCATCGCATTCGCGTCTCTCTGTCTGAGATCACAGCGCGGCGGAGACGCGGAACAAATGGTTTAATGAGGCGCGGATGAAGGCAGGGAAGCGCATTCCGATGGGACTAGTTTTTCATGGAGCTGTGCGTGATGCGGCTCGAAACACAAAACAACACAAAGCGCCACGAAGCCGAATTATATTTCATTATTTTACACGTTGCCTCTCATGTACTCTCCGTTATCACTAAAGCTCGCGGACACGTGTTATAGCAGCTTATTAGTCTCTCTCTTAGTCGATAGATTTTTTGTGTGGATTTGTGTCGGCAGTGATATTATACCACATATACTGTAAGCTACATAATGTGTACAAATATTGCTACTGCATCCAGTGTAACCCTTCAGTCAAGATGAGTGTCTATTAAGAGCATAATAAAATTGAGAGATATGAGTCACTCAGTAATATAAAGGTAAGTGTGGTGTGTACAGATGTTATACAGCGCCCTCTTGTGTCGATAATTTGTGAACATTTGAGTAAAATTGAGTAATTGCATTTCAGATTTAATTTATCGTCATTTCATTGTATTTGTATTATATATGATCCTTAGCAGTATGATTTTTAACGTACTTTGAAATAAACTGCACTTATTTGATCATACATTATAAATTCTCTGTGGGTCTGTGTTGAAGTGTGTTTCTGTGATGTTCAGCATCATTCCTCCAGTCTTCAGCGTCACATGATCTTCAGAAATCAGAATCATACACTGATGTACAGCTCAACACACATTCAGAAAGAGGTTTCTGCACAATACTGTTGTGGAAACTGTGATACATTTTATTTTTCAGGATTTACAGATGAATAGAAAGTTCAAAAGAACAGCATTAATCATTGTTCGCACTAACAAGTATTCTAAATCAGCTTTTGTCGGTCATTTACCGCTGCTTGTGTTAAAAAATGTTTCCAAACCTACAGCACTCCTCATTTATGATTTTCTTTCGTTTTAAAATCAGAATATATTAACAAATCTTTTGAATACTGAAAAACACTCATTCAAATAATCGCATTAATCTCAAGGTGTCTGTAAAAGCCAAGGCCCTCCGAAAATGTACCGACAACATATAATTAGATTAGAAAATACAGAAGAAGAAGATCGAAACAAACTGAATGGACCGGACAGATTTCTGAATCTTCATGCTGTTGTTCAGTGATCATTAAAGCACACAGTCATCCAGGAAATAAAAAGCAGTGAATTAGAAACACCACATTTGATCGCCCCGCGCCGCTCGCTCAGTACGGTGAAGACATGAAACACACGTGAGGATCTGGTGTGAAATAAAGCACATCCATCAGTGAAGGAGATCTGTGCTCTGGATCAGGAAAACGCAGTGAGAGAAAGAGCCAGGACAGCAGTCGCCCGGGCCTTACCCACGATTCCCCAGAGAAAACTAAACACCAGCCTAAGAAAGGTCTTGCAGGAGCGATGCTGCTCACTCCACCTGAGTTCATGTATTGCTTTTGATTTCTCTCGTCCCGTCTCTATTCACAGATGAAGCGTCGACAGCGTCTGCACCACACAGCCTAAACATTAACACACACAGCTTGAGCTCAGCCGGCCTCTAGACCTCGTAGTGCAGGTCGTTCAGCTCCAGTCTGGTGTAGTGGCGTCTGTCAAAGGACTCCATGGCTTTCCGGGCCACCAGAGAGAGGATGAGCGCAAGAAAGACAAGTGTGATCACCACGATGGCCACCAGGCTGTTCTTCCACATCACTCGAGACACCTTGGGCTTCCCTGGAAGAGACAGAGCGGGAGCGGGGCGACTGAAGTCCCGGCGCTTCGGGTCGCTCTCCAGCTCCACCGGTGCCGCTGTGCTCGGGGCTGTGGGTGCAGGTGTCGTGGTGGTGGTGGTGGTTGTTGTAGTAGTCGTGGTTGTAGTAGTCGTGGTCGTGGTTGTGGTTGCAGGTGTGCTGCTCGCCGGGATGGTGCTCAGTCTGCCGGGCTTCACCGAGTGCGCCTCTGGTCTCGAGGGCTTGCTGGGTTTCTTGGCTCGGTTGGGTTTGAAGGGTATTCGTGGTGCTTTAGTGCTGCTGCTTTTAGTCGTGGGGGGGGTGGTGGTGGTGGTGGTGGTGGAGGACTGTGTAGTGCTGGTTGCCGTGGTAGTGGATGTGGTCGTCATAGCGACGGTCTCCAGCATCTCAGGTGATTCTGACTCGGTCAGCACTGCTTCGGTGGCTTTGCTGCTCGTGCTGGTGCTGGTGGTGATTGTTGTTGTTGGTGGTGCTGGTGTCGTGGGTGTAGTTGTGGTTGTAGTTGTGGTTGTGGTTGTGGTTGTGGCTGTGGGTGTAGTCACAGGTGTTGTGGGTGTAGTTGTGGTCGTGGTCAGCTGAGGCGCTGCAGGTTTGGCTGTGATTCTCCCGCTCCCTTTAGTTGTTGGATGAGTTACACCTGAAAAAATCAAGAGCAGACTTCTATTACTTTAAAACTGACCAAACAATATTTTCTAACCCTAACCCTAGCCCTTACAGAAAACCTGTTTGTATTCTTACACTTTTAGAGAAACATCATTTACTACTTTTAATCATTTTTTCCCTCGGGAATGTCAAAAATGTCAGGTTTTACTATTCCAGTACTTGTAATTATAATAACTGCTTTTTTGGTAAAATGATGAAGCGGAAGTGTGACGATGTTCCTGTGGTTCTGCTCACCCTTGAATATGTTGTAAGTGTTGACCCCGGGGCTGGCCGTCATCAGCGGGCAGTCTCTCTCGCTGGGACAGTGGAAGAGCTCACAGTTGAGATCTCCGGGCCGCTCGGGCGGTTTATACACCACCAGATTACACTTCAGGCCTGTGAGAGCAGAGACGCAGATCAGCGCTTCTATCAGTGCAGCAGCTGTACAGCTTCAGAGAGTCAGAACATACCTGAGCCTACGTCCTCCGAGCAGCAGGTGAGGATGCAGTCCTTCTCGGACGGCTTGGCTCGGGACACCATGACCGTTCCCTTCTGCTCCAGAGCCACATGCGTGTTTACAGCCACGTCCCGGTGCTGCCGAGAGTAGCACATCTCTCTGTCAGGGTCCGGGGCCCCGCCGCAGACGTGCAGGACACACAGCAGCAGAACAGCGCTGAGGAACATGGCGTGATGTTTGAGGAACACGGAGCACAAAAGACAGACGTCTTCACAGACCTGCACACAGAAGACCAGTCTACAGTCAAAGACCTGAGAGAAGCCCCGTCTGGATCACGTTATCTCTTCAGGCCTGTTTATGGATGCTGAAGTCCAAAGAGCTCGATCCCGTCACCACCAGCTCTTGTGACATCGCGTGATAATAACCCACGTACTAAGAAATTCAGATCACAAACAAATCAACAATGCACATTCATTATTGTTGCCAATACGTGAGAGCACTTCAGTTTGGCATGCAGATGCATGAGGATGTATTTTACATGTCATAATAATAACATTTACTAGTGATTATTATTAAAGCAAGAATCAATGTCAATCTTGACAGTTCAAACTGTTTTATGTCTTCCTCATATCAGTAAGAATGAGTGTCTGGGAGGATGGTGAGCGGGCGGTGGTAGATTGTGAGGGCTGGACTGACCGGTGCGGTGCGGGTGAAGGCTGATCTCCATCCAGAACTTTGATCTGCTGTAGAGGAACGTTTATCACAGACTGTCATAAAACTACACCTTCACCTCTGTTCTCGTCACCATCAGCCTCGTTCACAACAGGACCTGTTATTATCACAGCACATAAGCTGCTGAGATGGAGCAAAGCCTCTCTACACGCCTGTGTGCTGTGATGCTGATGTGATGAGCCGTGATGTGATATTACGGATGATGTGCTGTCATGTGATAATGTTCTGTGATGTGGTCTGATGATGTAATGGGATGCTATGTGATGACTTTATGTGATATATTGGTGTGACGTTCTGTTAGGCTGATGTGAGGTTATGTGATAATATGATGTGATTGTGATGATGTACTGTGATGTCATGACGTGCTGTGATAATGATGTAATGTTATGTGATGTTATGTTATTTGTGGTGTGATGCAATTTCATGTTTTGTGATGATGATGATGTGGTGTTCAGTTACGTTGATGTGACGTTATGTGATAATATGATGTGATTGTGATGTTACGTGACGATGTTTTGTGATGCTAAATGATGTCATTTGTGGTCTGATGCAATGTGATGTTATACAATGACATGATGTGATGCAATGTGATGATGTTATTTGATGTTGATGATAATGCGATGTTTCCGTTATTTGGTTGTGATGTTATGTGACATCATGATGTGATGTTTTGTGATGTGCTGTGATGATATGTTGTAATGTGATGTGGTGCTGATGCTGCCGCTGGTCGCCGTGGAGACTGAGCATCACTGGAAGAGTGTCCGGTGTGTGTGGGCCATCATCGTGATGCAACCCTTACGAAACACAGAACACCTAAAAACCACCATCAGCCCGAATTGATTTCTATTCTTAAAGCCATGTTCGCTGGTTTCAAGAGTGAATTGCAAATCAATTCTTGGTTTTACCCGCTAAGAGTGAGTGAGTCACACAATGTCCCGTTATCCGTGTCGACAAAACCCACAAACCGAGCGAAGAATCAGACAGAGAAGAAGATTCGCACCGAGTCGATTCGCGAACACAAACACGTTCAGACGCGCGTCGTGTGAAATATCGCTTTGATCAGAACACAATGAGCGAATGATGGAGATCAAACACCTACCCAGAGATCAGCCGCTGCTGTGACCCATTTCTGCGTCTTTGTCCTCCGCTGGATGATGCTGATGCTGATGGTGATGATGATGATGCTGTCTCCCGCTCTCACACACTGCTCCGCGATGCTCACAGATCTAAATGTTCAAAAGCAGAAAACGAGAATCAATCATGAATGACACGTCCTTCCGTGGCTGTAACGGGTGTAAACTGAATTAGTCTTCGTAAACTCGAACTGTGACGCGCGCTCACTGACGCTCGCGGTGTCGCTGCAGTAGCGCGTCTGCGCCTCTAGAGGGCGACATAATCTACCGCTTCTAAAGGCTTTTATTTGCAAAACTCAAAACAGAGAACAACACGTGGAAGACATAGAGGGGAAAAGGAAACTAATGCATTTTTATTAATTTATTACAATTTTATATGTTATAAAAATTCGTTATAGTGATGATAATAAATCTAAAGCAAACACTTTACAGTTGGGTTTAAATCGAAGGTATCTTGTTATGTGAATGTGATACTTCCCATCAATTAAACAAATGTTTTATTTATTGCAAGGGTATGATAAATACTTTTAAATAGACTTTTATTTTATTTTATAACAAAAGCTCGTCCGCGCGTCACTTCCGCCTGCTGGACATAAACATCCACAGCAGCGGTTTTCAAGAAATAAAGATTACTGCTTTTGCATCAAATAAAAGCATGCTTGGTGAACAAAAGAGACTTCTTTAAAAAACTTAAAAAGATCTTTTGACTGGTAGTGTAAAGTGTATATTATATTCATAACCCACTTGAAAAGGGTGTAGTGTGCTGTTTTCCTTTATATCATACCATATAACAAATGCAAAACACCATCAACATTCTACATCTAAAAGTGTGTGCAGTTAATAAAAATCTGTATAATGGTATTTATTTATTTTTAATGCAGAAAACTAGCATGGATTTGCACACACGGTTTTATCCACACAGGGGAAAAGAAACGCCAAAAGAGCAAATGTAATGTACATCAGAATATATAGACAGGGACAGATTAACAGGATAGATTTCATGAAGGATTTTATAATGAATCTTCATCACTGAAAAAAACAACAACATATATATATATAGTAAGTTAGTTAAGTTTTAAAGTGTTAGTCAGTGTCAACCTTGAATATATAAAATTATTAGGAGAAAATTAGTTGGAGATATGTTGTGAATATGACTGTCTAAGATATTAATATCTCCGAAACATAAAACACTAACCCTTTATCGGAATTCAGGCAATTCTGAATGAACTGTGTTAATCCTGCCGGGATAGTTTTCACCAGGATATCATACTCCTCTAATCATGGGACAGTTATGGAGATTCATAAGTATTACCAAAATCATCAAACAGATAGAATATAGCTTAAACTGTTGTTAAAACAGCTTGGAGAAAGAGAGACTAATTTCTAAAAGTCAGAAATATTCCAAAGGAGAACTTTGTGGAGGCAGAAAAAAACAATTTCCATCAAAGAATGAAGCTGAGAGGAGTTCCTGGCGGGAGATTTCACTTCCGCCGGAGAGAAGAAGTTGGCAGAACTGCAATAAAAACACAATAACATGAGTTACAAGGCATCTTTTCCGCCGTCTGTAATTAATGGAAATGTAAAGTTTACACGCGCGAAAGACGTCACCTCTGCGTCGCGACGTGTGCGTCATTCCCATGACAACCGCCGAGGCTTTGACCAACAACAAAACATGGACGACGACCAGAGCGCGGAAGAGGTAACGATAAACATCAAAATCAAATGTTTGGAATATACTTAAAAAAGTAAAAGAGAAGATGTTTGCTTTAAGAAATCATACATCACAGTTCCCGCCTTTATCCCTCGCGCTGCGGTGAAGCTAGGAACACTTTCGTCGTTTGTGAATTAAACGCAGGATCGTTCAGTGAAGCGGATAACAGATGTTTTGTGGTGTTTTCTCTTCCTCCAGACGGCGTTTGTGGTGGATGACGTGAGCAGCATCGTGAAGGAGGTTCGTGTCTCCGCTTCGCCTTGAAGTCTCGTCTCGAGTTTGACTGATGTGTGAGCGCTTCTTCTCTCTCTTCTTCAGTGTCTGGAAGCTGTGATCGGCAGGAACCCGTATGACCACAAGCGCGTGAACCAGTGGATGTCCAGCGTGGTGGAGCAGTGCCTCGGTCAGCTCAGCAAGCTCAACAAACCCTTCAAATACATCGGTCAGCATCTTCAGCCCGTCCAGACGAACATCAAGATATGCGGAGAGTGTGCTCGTCCCAGATCAGGAGTCTGTTCTTCATCAGATCTGGAGAAACCTCTCCAGTAACGGAAGTGAATGGGTGCCGTCAGAATGAGAGTCTGATAGAAACATCAGAATAATCCACAGCACTCCAGTCCATCAGTGAACATCTGCAGAAGAATGACTAATCCAGCATATAACAAACATTTTGATGTTTCTATCAGGCTCTCATTCTGACGGCACCCATTCACATCCATTGCTGAGAGGTTTCTCCAGATCTGATGAACGGAGAGGGTGAACACATTGTAATTCTGAAGTGTTCCTGTGACCGAGCTGAAGGTCAGAACGAATGAATGATCTGCTCTGTTCTCTCCCTCAGTCACATGTATTATCATGCAGAAAAACGGCGCAGGGCTGCAGTCGGCTTCTTCCTGTTTCTGGGACAATACCACAGATGGTAAGAGCCTTCTAGACTTCTATTCAGATAGAAATGTGCAGTTCTACACACACCTTTAACCCAGCTTACAAAAATATGTTTGTAATGTTGTGTGATCGTTGAACCCGAGCGTTCTGCAGTCCCTCCTGAGGAACACATCCCTTTAAAAACAGACCTTAGGAGCGCCAACGGTTTAACATCCAGGGTTTTCTTGGTTATGCAAACATTCGGTCTCAAATATTATGGAAATGTTACACTCAAGTGGTTTTCTTTCTAATCCGATGAGCTTGTGCCCGAAACGCTGGGAAGGTTTGGAGAAGCTCTGCACGAGTGTTCCAGTAATGTTCTAGGAGAGACAGAATCACAACTTCAGCCAAAGTTATTAAAGTTCAGTGTATTTTATTAACCGCACATCTATATTTTTAGGATTAATTTCACAGTATGATATTATTCTTCATTCGGTCGCTGACAAACATTTTTATTTGTTACAAAAATACAGCCTAACGTTCAAACATTTCTTAAAATTGCTCATCTATATTATTAAAAGTAAAATTGCTGCAGTTTATTCATTTGTCTTTTTTTTCCTCGAGTATCGCGTCTCTGGAGAAATAATCCGCTATACACCGTACGAGTCAGCACTAGACACGTCTCCTTTAGGCCAGAAATCATTAGGATATTAAGATCAAGTTCCATGAAGAGATTTAGTACATTTCCTACCATAAATGATCAGTAATATGCATCGCTAAGAACTTCATTTGAACAACTTTAAAGAGGATTTTCTCAATACTTGGATTGATTTGCTCCCTCAGATTCAGATGTTGTAATACGGTTCAGTCTCACAGAAGTGTGTGTTTGTCTCTTCTGCAGGCAGCTGTACGGTGCGATGGGAGAACAAACACTTGTACTGCTTGGTCAGTGTGTTCGGACTCGCCATTTAGAGTCAGATCAAACACACACTGCTTCCTCAAACTGCCTGAAAGCTTCAGTATTCCTGCACAAACACACTCCCTGTACAATAAAAGCACATGAATTCATCTCTTAAAAATGTCTGAAGAGTTTATTCCACATTCGCTCAGACGTCACAACAGTGCAAGTGAAGCGAGCTCAGCGCTTCGGTAATGATCTTATGTACATGTGGAAAGGCACAGCGAACCGTCATCATCATCACACGGTGCTTCTGGGACACTTCATAAAGCCCAGCGTCACGCGGGCCGATGAACCACTCCATTCAACACAAGTCATTAGAAATCAGTAAAACAAAGAGTCGCGTCTTCACAGCTCGGTTCAGCAGACGCAGCGAAAACAAACACAAGGCGCTTCTGTCATCAGCGGACCCTGGAAGTGATTCAGACCCACAAAATAATAACAACAGAGAAACATGTACAGGCACAATAAAACAGGAATGAGAGAAAAGAAGGCTTTGGAACGATAAACCACGACATCCAGTGAAGGCTCTGTTCTCATCCAGAATCACATTCACACCACACACAACTCAACACAATTATATGTGGCTTGTTAAGAGTCTGATCGATGAGAAGAAATACATAAACACTGTCTAGAAATTCATAATATATCCCACTCATAAACCAAAATATTGTGAGAGCCTTCCTTTACATTTTTTGTGAAAATTAAGCACATTTACCCCAAAATATTACTGCATTACAAAACAAAATGACTTCATACGAAGTATGAAAATATTTCTAAATCGTTTTTAATTACGTTTATGCTTCTTCCATCCAGGGTTAGATTGTGTTAAGCTGATGTTGGTGATCACGGGGTTAAATGTGCTTAATTTTATGCATGATATTTTTTTCCTCTTTTGACCCCAGGCGTGTCCGAGCGCTGATCTAAGGTCAGGCGTGGTGTTCAGAAACACGCCACTGTAGCTTTAAAAACACACGGGCCTGTATATTTACACACTGTTCGTCTATATACATGAGCTCAGCGCACACCGGCGATCCGGAGTCACACCGCTTTCAGTCGCTCTCGCTCTCATCCTGGTATTTGGCGCTGGCTTTGATGGCACGGCCGTTCTGAAGAGGCATCTCCTCATAATCGCTCCTTCAGAGAAACACAGAGGGTCAGAAAGGCTGCTCTGGATCAGATTAATGAAGCGCTGTAGGGAACGTACCCGTAAATGACCTCATCGTCCGAGTCGTTGAGCATGGAGAAAGCGGGATTGTCCTTCAGCTGCGAGTCTGGACACAAACACACACACACCTCTGTGACGAAGACCAGTTTAGCTGCAGACACACACACACTCACACAGAGAGGGACTCACCGTACAGAGCGTTTCTGGAAGGAGAGTAGACGAACGCTAGCGTGTAGAGATAGAAGTTCAGCAGGCCGTAGAAGGACAGAAATTCAGCTGGTGCAGAAACACTCAGGAAAAGAACCAGGCTTAATACAGCTCACTAAGACACGGCGTAACACACGTATAGAGCTAAAACATTCAAATATTGTTACTCGAAATATATATAACACCATGTAGACAAAGACCAGCACAGTTCATTTATTCAAAGTAAACGTCTTTAGAGAACTGGTTTAATAACGACGGGTTTCCGGTGAAAGGATATAATTCTGGTAATGAGTGGAAAGTTCAGAAACAAAGTTGTCTTGCAAAGCCTTGGAGCCGAATCTCAGATACAGAATAACCACGCTGAAGAAACAGGAAGAGGAAGTGACAACACAAAACTCAGTCTGGTGAAAGTGTGTATTAACACAGGTGTGTGTGTGTGTGTGTGTGTGTGTGTGAGGACAGACCTGATCACCAGCACCAGCAGTGTCAGTGCCGTCAGGAACTTCAGCCGCAGATCTGAGTAAATCAAACGAGGATCAGAAACATGCACATGACTGTGTGTGTGTGTGTGTGTGTGTGTGTTACCTGTGTAGGGCGCGTTCTTGAGCTCGGAGCAGGCACACAGCACCAGAAACACCAGATACAGCACATACACAGCCACCAGCAGCAGGAAGATGACCTTCATGCCCTGCAGCGCACACACACAATTTGATACTGTATTCAGATCAGTTGTGTATTTATCTGAAACATGCCGTCACCTGTGTGCCAAAACAACTTTGATTTACCCTAACTTCATTACTGTATTTTCTGTAAAATAAGTTGCATTTATTGAGTATTTTCAGGTATAACGGAGTATAACAGGATTTTACATCCCAATGTCAAAAATCAGACCAGGGTTAAGGTTATGAATGGTGTCATTGTATGAAGCAGGAGCAATCACCTGGAAGTTCTGGATGTCCACTTTGTACTGATAGGTTGGATCCTGCAGCTCATTCACCCTAATAAGAAGAGAAATCTGATGAGAATCCCATAATGCATCAGCAGCAGCGAGAGCAGAAAGCAGCGGCGGTTTCTCACGTTTGCCAGATTCCCAGCGTGACGGCCGAGAGCCACAGCAGCCCCACGATCAGCAGCTTGGGCAGGTAGAAGGTCAGGAACCTCCGGTCTCCCTGCAGGTGAGAGCACAGGTCAGCAGCAGACAGAGCAGTGCACTACTGAGGGCCCTTCACAGAGCGTACCTGCACTCGGATGCCGTGATACACACACAGCCAGAAGAGCAGCAGAGCACACAGGAACAGAGCCTGGAAGAACGCGTCCAGTGTTCCCGGAAACCAGCTGTTCACCAGGAACGACAGCGGGAAGAACGGATCTACGACAGCAGCACAGACAGCGTCACAATATTACCTTCCTCCCTAATAAACCAACTACTTATGTTACTTTGTTCCCTCTCGTCAACAGTCATGCGTAACAACAGGAGTAACAAACTGCTTCACGGTTTGCTCGTGTTTATGGAAAGTCATCAGTAACAATGTTCCACTAATAAAGTACTTTTTATAGAGAGTAATGTTACAATATTGCATTCCTCCATAAAAAAGCAACTAATTGTGCTACTTTGCTATTTTTATGGAAATTAATGCATTCCAGTTTTGTGTTGCTCCCTAATAAGGACTTACAATTCATTTAATGCATTTATTTTACAAAGAAATCTAACGTAACATTAGAAATGTCTTTGTGATCAGTTTAATGCATCCTTGATGAATAAAAGCACTGATTTCTTGCGGTCCTCAAACATCTGAGCGGTGATGTCACGAATAATAGCATCCAAAATTAAGCTATTGTTTGCTAGATATATTTGTATGTACGGCGTATACTTATTATGAATATATAAACATACACACTGTATACATTTTGAAAATATTTACATGCAATTTATAATACACATATATTTAATAAATGTTTTTCTTCAATATGTAATGATGTGTGTGTTTATATTCATAACTGATACACACAGCACACACTGAATATACACAAACTCTTATTTAGTAATTTATCTGCACTAGTTTGTAATGCTTCAGTCAGTGTGATGTAAAGGAAGTCTCACCGTTGTACAGCAGCAGCAGAGGAAGAAGAATAGACATCCACTTCTGCTCGATGCCCCAGTCTCTCATGGAGAACTTCCGTAACGAGTGAGCGAACATACACTGCACACAAACACACACATCATCATCATCATTTGCTGGGGAAACATATGCAGACAGTCAGTGGCTGACACTCACGGTCACGATGAAGGTCATCACCACAAACACGAAGCGGAACCAGATCTCCACCTGAGAGAACGTGGCGTTGTACATCTTAAACTGAGAACGAACAAAACAGACACGTTCTCATCAAACACCTCATAGCTTTCAGCAATCATCAGAAGATCAGCACAAACACATGATTGCTGTATGAATCTGAATATTGTTAGATCTTCCAGCATCAAAAGGCCCTGCTGTTGTGTGTGTGTGTGTGTGTAAGTGAAAGAGTGTGTGTGTGTGTGTGTTTGTGTGTGTGTGTTTATGTGGTTTATGAGGACACAAATGTGTATAATGACATGGGTATGACAGGTATTACAATAT
>JAUMHQ010000050.1:166816-179395 GCA_032361165.1 Enteromius paludinosus
ATTATACAAACAAATTGACTACCAAATGCAAGTGAATCTAGTGTTTGAGAAAGCAAATTGAATCTTCATTATACTAAAGTAATGGTAATACCAGGCTGCTTTCATGTATGCAGTGTTTGCTGAATGACTACCGTATTTAATTATCACTTCAAAGAACACACATTAACATAGCTCTTCATTAGATAATGTCCCGTCTGCTTTAATGTACCTGATAAAAGTGTGTGTGAATTCGGTATAATCAGTGTGTCAATAATAACGAAGGAGAGCAAGTTCAACCTGTACACTTTTATTGGGCTACACACCGACAAAGGACACAATTCAGCTTCTGAGGAACAACAAAACTGTTCATTACAGTACAATGCAAACCCTAGTGCATAGGCTTCAAGTTAGTTGCCCCTGACCCCGACCCCAGAGTCTGTTTACAAAACAAGAGTCAAAAAACAGGGAACTGGCAAAGCGTGAGATTCCCCTAAATATACAGTATAGAGCAAATAAACAGATCTAAACGAGTCCTAACTCTCCTGCCAAGCAGTCACCTCAAAACCAGACGGCATCATGGGTGTGTTTCGCTCATTTCAGACAGAATGGACTGAAGCAAACTAAAGCGAATCTAAAAAGTGTTGCGATTATAACGAACCGTGACGTGCATCTTCAATCCCAAAGCCGCTCCATGCTCGCCTCTTCTAAAACAAACACGTTCTTTACAAAACAAGCCACATCGCTTACCCAGCATGCCTTTGTACCGTTCAATACACACATTCGTTCACCAAAGTCACGTTTCTCCACCTCCAAAGCATTGTCCTACTCCTACCAATACCAAGCACATTTCAAATAATAACTGTACGATAAAGTCCAATAAAGACGCTCAGACCTCAGTGGATGTAGCAGTGAGAACGTCAAAAAGTCTCACAAAAACACAATCACCAACACCAACACCCGCCGGCGCCGCCCACGTTATATACACCCCACCCTTGCACATCGATAACGCTCACGCACACCAACGCTGATTAAATGGCATACGTGTCTCGACGACGTAAAGAAATCATTAGTTTTGACAATATTGCACAAACAAGACATAAATAAATAAATAAATTCTTCCGTTACGAACATCGACTACTTTTTCTCAAATCACCATCAGAGGCGTCTCAGCACACGAAACAAAACACCACTTGTGTTCGGATCACTCTTTACGAAAGACATAAGACGGACACACATGCACATAAGCGCACCACCTACTTTTATGTCGCGATGGTACTTTCGGAAACACCAAAAATGAAATGTAATGACCGCTGTTGCTCTCTTCTGTATCGCTCGCTCTAATAAAATAGAAAGAAGACTAGCTGTGTTCATAGAGAATCGGAGTCCTCGTCGCTGTTCCTCGCAAACCTACTGCTGAACTTCATCTAACGCTGCGATGTTCTTAGCACTGATAACAGACGTCGTTTTAAACAATTAAGTAAAGGTGTGAAATGACTCTGTTGAAGCGCGGTAGAAAAATATCTCCTGTTTGCACACGTCGAGGTGGATTAAATGTGGCTTGAGAGCCATTACACAAAATCACTTCACAGAAGCGTCAGCAGGGGGCAGTCACTTCATTTTTTGGAAGGGAGGGAGGGGCTCTGATTGGCACATCACTTCCTGTTTCGCAGCAGGGAAAAGATGCACAATCAGGAAGACGGTAAAAAGGTTACTCTGTAACTGGGCCAGTGACGTGCAAGGATTTCCGACAAATACAAAAAAAAAAATATCTATTGCAATTTTTCAAACGTCAAATATGTTGTGTGCATGTGTATTAGTGTTATACATGATTTAGTGTTTGTTTTTTTTATCTAGATGGATTTAAAGAAAAAAAAAGGAGTTATTTATTAAAATGCTGTTTAACAATTAATTAATAAAGTTTGTTTACATTATGTATGTGTACGGTTTATTTATTACGCATATATAAACACACATATACAGTATATATAGCAAAAGATGTTTTTGTCTTTTTTTTGCTTGTCGAAAATCCTTGTCATTGACATATAAAATGACACATGCAGGGCAGTACGAATAAAAATAAAATGTGTAAAAAAAAAAAATTTTAAAAAAAATTAAAAAAAGTGTGGATGATCAAACAAACATTCAAGAGGAATCAATCACTAAAACATCTAGAGTGCTAATGAATACAGCTTCAATGGTTTCACCGTTGAGCTTATTCGGTCTGCCAAAGCAAGTCCATCTTAACAGAAATACCTAGAGCGTACAGCTAGAGACTGTATATTCAGTCTAACTATCTCTTAATAAAATACACTTTATGACTGCAAGCCAAATGCATCTAACCAGATGCCAGCTATTGAACTCCAAGGGTAAAGTCCCTGGAAGTGAGTTTGGATATTACATCCTCAAAGTGTGACAAACATTAGTATCTTATGCAAAAAATTAATTAGTAATGACAGTATGTTGTACAGCAATTGATTTCAGTGCCCAGTAGTACCTCTAACACTCGGAAAATGTGGCTTCCCAGATGTAGTTTTCAAGTATTAGTACTGCATCTTAAACTGGGGAAAATGCGAAAACAACAACAGAGAGAGCGAGGAAAGAATTGGCTAAATTGTTCAAGCCCAGCGGATCACTTGAGGCGCTGGGTGACATTAGCAAGTGCTACAGCAAAAGCTTGCACAGCTGAGAAGGGGTACTGAAAGTCCAGGATGTATGCGTTCCCATCGATCCTTCCGAACTGCATCACCTACACACAATGAGATAGAATACGAGTTAGAAAACACACAACCAACAGAAATAACTTCTAAAGCAGGGTCCAAAGAGTCCAAACTCAGTCCTGGAGGGCCACTGTCCTGCAGAGTTCAGCTCCAACTCTACAGTTTGTCTTTGTTTAACTGGGGTCGGAGCTCGGAAGTAACGATTCACCCATCCCAAGATTTGAGATTTTGATTTTACAATTCCATTTCCTCTACAAACCAAACCCCAAATCAAATAAGTAAGGTGAAGTTACACTTGAGCGCTTATTATGCCATGTTGGCAACTAGAGGCTCATCATTAAGATTTAAATGGCTCATTAATAAACATGCGATTAGTCGACTAATGCTTAAAGTAAACGACTAGTCAACCAGAGAAACCTTTAATCGCGGACAGCTCTTGTTGGAGCAACACATTGCAAAAGTACGGCCCTCCAAGAACAGGACTGGACACTCCTGATCTACAGCTTCTTGCGTACCTGTCTCCCCTCAAGCTCAATCTGGAAGTTCTTTGCTGATTCCTGCGTAACTCTTCCTCCAAAGTCCAGCTGGTAGACCTGTGTGGCTTCATTCCAAAGAGGCTGTTTGTTGGCCATGATGTAGACAAACCCTTGGCTGCCAAGCCCGCGGTCTTCTTTTTCGTTGGCCTTTCGGCACTTGATTTCGTCCAGCTCGCAGCCTCCCGCCCGTAAGTTCCTTTTTCCTTTCCAGCTTTTTTTACCGCTCTGGCTCTGGTTCATCAGTTCATCGCCGCTGATAAAGAGCTCCGGCTCGCTCTCAGAGCTGTCCTGGAACTCATTGGTAGTGGCCTTGCTTAGCTTTTTGGCTTTCAGCTGCTCTTTCTGCCCTTTCGGTTTCTTTTTGTCTCGACTGCCTAACCTCGGACTGGAGATGAGGGAGTTGAAGTCACTGAGGGCACGGCCCTCTTTTTTAGACTTGTTTGCTCCTTCTGTGATCGCCGGAACATTTGCTTCCTCCGCCCGACTGTTGTCCAAGCGTTTGCGGTTCTTCTTGCCAAACCTGTCCGCTCTTTGAGGCACCGGGCTTTCGTTGAGCGAGAGCACCTCTTGAAAGTTTTCCCCAGCCTCAACGATAGATTCTGGGGGACTCTGGAGGTCTGGAGGGGGCGTTGGCAGATTAGGTGGTTGAGGGGGAGGAGAAAGAACAGGCTTATCCAGCAAGTGTGAGGTCTTTGGTGGAAGGGATGGAGCAGGACCCGGCGGGCTTGGCATGGGTGGACAGGGATTGTAAGAACCCCATGTATGAAGCGGAATGGGAGTCACAGGCAGATTCGAACAAGAAGCTGTCCCAGGGTACATTGGTGGGAGAGGGCAGCAAGCAAGATTGGGAGAATAACCGGGCGGCAAGACCACAGCTTGGTCCTGCTGGGAAAAGGGAAGAGGAGTAACTACCTCTTTGGGAGAGGTGGGGCGTGGAGAAGCTTGCATGGAGCCGCTGTAGGCCACACTTGTTGGATAGGGCAGAGCAATCTGGTAAGCTCCCGTCAGTTGGAAAGTTGCAGCGTTAGGACTCGTCGGAGATTTAGGCGAGAGGACAAACGGAAGACGGGAGACGTCCAGATGCTGTGTAGGGCTGAGGATGAGTGGAGGAGGTTTGTGGGAAGCAGGAGGTCCAGAGGTGGGCAGAGTCGCCGTACGCTCTTGCGGAACCCAGATCTCTTCGGTAGCAGAGGGATCCCATTGATACGGTGGTGGCCGTTTGACCGTCAAACTCACTACCTCCGTATTAAGAGCCATCTGCCTCAGAGACTGATTTAAAGCCTCGTCCTCTGTAAAGGCGGAGTTGATATAGTCAGCCCTTTCCCTGTTTCCACCTGCACTAGTCACCCCACTGGTGCCGTCCATGCTGAGTAGGCTGTAGGAAGATTGGGAAGGGAGAGGCGAGGCACTGTTTGAGTGCACGATAACAGTGCTGTGAGGTGCTCCACCTCCGGTCGGTGGGAAATCTTGCCTAATGATTGTCCCCCCAGCTATTCCGTTACTGCCACTGCTGGAGGCCCCACCGTTACTACTGCACTGACTGCATGTGTAAAGAGCCGTTGGCCCTCTCGGCTGGTAGGAAGCAGACAGAGCACTGGCTTTGGCCTTGGTGGGCAGGGTTCTTTGGGGATCCAGAATCTGAGAAACCTTTAGCGCAGCTTCCCGACTGTTCCGCCTCAAGGTAGCGTGAATCAAGCTGCTGTCCAATCTCTGGCCAGGGCTCCGCCCCGCTCCACCCTGATTGGCTGTGTCAGGGTAAGGGGGCGGGTCTCCGCTGGGAATAGAGTACCTTGGCACAGTGAGACGGTTCAAGGTGGCTGAGGCGTAGGGCAACTGCACCTTCTTCCCCTCGATGGCAGAGGAAGATGATGAGACCCTGAGGGTGGCAGAGCTCCCTGGGCCCTGCAGCGTGTAAACTTTCTGGTTGCAAACGAGTCTGGTGCGGGGACGACACACCTCCTCCACATTTCCACTGCTGTCAAATGTAGTGATGCGTTCGTAGCCCAACGGAGTCGGGTACTGAACTCCCTGGGCACCAGGTGGATACAGGGTCAGGTCCCCTTTCTTTACACAAGTTTCCCCTGAGGATGTAGGGCTGGAGCTGCTTCCCGATGTGCAAGTTGTAGAAACAGCAGCAGAAACTGCCACCGTGGCAGCAGAAACTGTGCCCGGGTAAGGAGGGGGTGGGTTCATCTTGCTAATCTCAAGAGGGGCAGTAAAAACCACCGCGTCACCCTCAGCCAATTGCGGGGTAGAGCGAGTCGTTTTAATTTTAAGCAGGAGCTCATGGTCCGCTCCGTGCTCTGTTGCCGGGGGAACGTCTGGGACGGTGCTCTGCGTGAGCTGAATGACTGGGCATGGCGGTGGACCTAAGGGCAAAGTCGGAACAGGGATCTGGATCGGATGCTGCTGCTGCTGCTGCTGTAGCTGCTGCTGCTGTAACTGCTGCTGCATTTGCTGGTGCTGCAGCTGCAGTTGCATTTGCAGATGCTGCTGTTGGATTTGATGCTGAAGCTGCTGCTGCATTTGCTGTTGATGCTGCATCTGCTGAATCTGCTGCTGCATGTGTTGCTGCTGTAACAACTGCTGCTGCTGCAGCTGATACTGTTGGAGCTGCTGCTGCTGTTGATAATGTTGTTGCAGCTGCTGCTGTTGTTGCTGCTGCTGCTGTTGTTGTTGTTGGGATTGTGCAACTAAAATCCGACCGACGTCCATGCCTCCAAAGATTACCTGTCCAGGACTAGAATACCTTGCAGGAACGGAGTACTGTGCCGTGAGTACAGAGTCCTGCTGTCCTTGCTCAGATACCCCAGGTGGTGCCACAGTCGACGTTGGATTGGACAACACATCCAGCTGGACGTTCTGATTGGCTAATAGGGACTGGACAAGGCCGATGCTCTGGGTGGGGGACATTGCTTGTGCGGGGCTGTGTATGGGGGCGATGGGTATGTTGACAGTGCAAGGTGGATTATCATCAGTAATTCCTGATGCTCCTGTGACGGGCAGGTCATCCTCATCCTCACTGAAGACATTAGGACTAAACATAGGCAAGTTAATGTATTCCACTGAGATCTTCCTCACCTCAGGGAGGTAGATGGTCATTTGTCTGGGTTGGAGGTGAAGCAAACTGGTCTTGTAGATAACTAGAGAGAGTTGAATGTATATTAGAAAACATGGGATGTATAAATTACATAATAAATAATGGTTAATCTGTATTGTTAAGAAAAAAAAAAAAAAGCGCTATATAAAAAAAAAAAAAAGTGACTTGACTTAATGAAACATTTTTTGGTACATAATTTATGTGTGTGTGTGTGTGTGTGTGTGTGTGTGTGTGTGTATTATGCATGTATAAAGACACACACACTTACATATTTAAGAAAATATTGTTTATATATTGCATATTAATATAATATAAATTATATGAATGTTGATATTTAGAAGTAAATATTTTATTAATATATGTTTTATGTGTCTTTAAATGTGCATAATAAATATTGTGCATATATATGCATGCTGGGCAATGATTAATTGCATCCAAAATATTTTTTTGTGTTGTTATAATGTGTGTGTACGGTGTATATTTAGAAATGAATGAATAAAATACCTGCTCCAAGATTTGTTGGCAAAAATGCTGCAAGCCCCACAATTTTGAACTTTGTTCCCCATATGTTAGACGTAACTTGCGCAAGATAATTGTGCTAAAATACAAAGAGACAAATCTTAATAACAGGCAAAAATTCTGTGAGCTCACACACAGATGTTATTACAAACGTGTCTCTGGAGCACAGAAGCATCAGCAGCGCAGGTATATTTGTAGAAATAGACAACAACACATTTACATTATATCTTTTATGACTAAAATCATTCGGATATTACGATCATGTCCCATGAAGATATTGTTAGTAATATGCATAGCTAAGAACTTCATTTGATCCACTTTAAAAGGTGTTTTTCTCAATATTTAGATTTTTTATCATATCTTATAATAGTTGTATCTCAGACAGATACGGTCCTATCCTAACAATCCAGACACGATTCACCTTTCAGAATCACTTATGATTGGTTTCATGGTCTCAAACTATACAGCCAGCACTGTTGAGCGAGTACCTGTGTGATGTCATCGAGAGGAAACTCCCGGCGAGTCAGACTCGGAGAGCTGATGGAGGGCTTGCGAATGGGCAGCCGAGGCGATCGTGATATCTCCTGCGCGGTGCGAGAGAGCTTGGGGGACTTACGGGGATCTATATTTATCCTGTTGGTAAAGGGACACACTAAGTCTCTACAGAGAAGGTAGCAAATGAAGAAAAGAGTTCAAGGTGAGTTTGCAGAGTAAAAAAAAACAAAAAAAAAACATGTCTTCAGAAATGGAGGATCCATGAGTTTCCCAAAACGAACTGTTTTTACAAAAGCATTGCATGACAATTTTGTGTCATTTATCAGGTTATTTTGGCACAGTGCCATTATCAATGAACAGAACATCTTATTATATATCATACTAATCATGCAATCCAAATTCCAAACACGCAGTACCTGGGAAGTTTGGGAGACTTGCTCCCTCTGGAGATCTTTGGCGATTTCTTTCCAACCCAATCGTCGTTGAGCTCAATGTCACTGGAGTCTGAGCAGTTGCAGCTGTCAATCATGGAGGGGATGAAACTGTTTCCATAGACTTCATCTGTGAGGAGAAACAACTTGAGCCATCGAGGAACTACACCAGCGTGGCATTTCGGCAGAAACAGCACTCGTACAAACCCACCTGTTTTCCCATCAGTCTTTGGGTCCATAATGACAAATTCAGGGCGGAGTTTGCTGATCCTACGGCCTTTGAGAATAGGCACGAGTCCTCCCAGATACTCCAGGTACAGGGTGTAGCAGGGGCCACCCACCTCGGGGTTATCCTCGGTTCTCTTCATGGTGCAGTGCAGGCGCTCGTTACCTGATGTCGGGTAACTAACAAAGTCCCGCATGTTGTTGGGATCCGGGATGGGCGGCTGAAGAAAGGAAAGGGAGTTAAAAACACAGACCGGTATTACGACTACAGAACCAGCATGAAACGAGATCCATGGACACAACAGGGACGTGCGGGGAAAAAAAAAAATCTAAATTTTAGTAATAATATTTAGACGTTCAAGTTTGTGATATTCTTCATATTCTGTGTGCTGCTCCGTTCACAGCAGTGAAGGAAATGAATCTTTTTTCAGCAGATTTGTATCTTTTATAGGCATCTGTATATAATCAACCTCACTGATTTTGTTCATGTGATATTACCTATATGGGATCCCTGTGTTTAACAGACTGAATGAATCATGTGTAAAAAACACACACTTCTCTAACACCCATCATGTGTGTGTGTGTGTGTGTGTTCTGGAGGTGTGTTTCATTAGGTTCTTGTCATATCACACATCGTTAAAAACACTTCAGACACCACAGATGGTGTAAATCTGTACCTTGATGGTAGAGGCGAAGGCAGAGGACACGTAAGAGCCGAGGCGAGAGGGCATGCTAAGCTTGGCCATGTCCTTCTCCTCGTGCACCGCTCCGGCGATCACCTGACGACACAGCAGCTGGAGACTAGCCACCCGATGCTCGATGCGAAGCACGTACAGCGCCGGACCGCTGGCCAGGAACAGACGCGAGTCCCGGTGACCCCAGCACAGCGTACTGATGGGCCTCTGAACACACAGACACACTTCAAATAATGAAAATACATATCCATCACGAGACTCAGAAAAATAAACTTAACTGAAAAGGAAAACAAGTTTGACATCACGCGTTTTGGTTTTAAGCGGAAACTCACTTCATATTGTTCAGTTTCTTAGTAAAGAGTATTACGAGCATTTTTTGGTGAAAGTGGTCCGTTTATGACCAAAGACTCACCTGAGCAGGTGTCTCCAGTGAGTAAATGTGCTCACCGCAAACATTGTAAAACTTAACAATGGCGTTTCGGGTGGCTTGGGTGGGGTCAGAGGTCATCACGAGTCTCTCCATCCCAGCCACAGCCAGCAGATCGCCCTGAGAGCACCACTGCACCACCACATCTGATCAAACACATCAGACCAGCAGAAACATCAGTACACAGCACTAGCGCTCAGTGATGATAATCACTCACATATTCCTGCATGGCATCAGTGCTCTGATTCACTTTATTGAACAATATTGATTTGTGTAGATCGTTGCTGGGGAAATCCAATAAAGACTCGTTATCAGAAATACGCCTGCATTGCGATAGATCCCATTCTGTTCTTTTATGATTCACCTCACTCTGCTAAAATGTGTTTTATAAACACAGCATGAGATTAAATGGAGATTATGAGTTTAATTAAGTGTGTTATTACAGCTTTTGATCAATGACTTTGGAAACCAATCATTAACAAACACTGGAATTAATATATTTAGAGCACTATTTAGCATACATAAGGTCATATGCAAGACGTATGGGGATTCAAAGCAAACAGTTAATTGAAATATTTTAGAACAAAGCAAAAAAAGAGCGCATCTATCAGGAGGGATCCACTGATATGAGTGACCGGTTGATGGACAGTAAGACCGAATGACTGATGGTTGATAAAACAGACACTACATTTACTTTTTCAGGCCTTAAAATCACAATTTTAGCAGGAGCTATTTTTCCTGCCATTTTTATTGCAACTTTTACATATTTGTCTTTCAATGGACCCCACTCTGTTCTCTGTGGTCTGTTTTTGTGGCAGTAAGCAGGAGCATTATCACTCCACAAGAGCCAAATGCAGAGATTTAATGACTACAATGGTTAAAGGGGTCATCAGATGCATATTTTCCAGTTGATATGATCCTTTAAGGTCTTCAAGAAAAGTCTATAGCATACTTTTGGTCTTCTTAGCTGTTCTCAGAGAACTTGCAAGCTAGCGCTTCATTAGGAAAGGCCATGTGCAAAGATTCATTAAATACAGAAAAATACCTGCTGCTTTAGTTTTTAGTATTTTTTACACAGTATAAATATCTCATGTTTGAATCAAGATGCATTCATTTAGCAAGTAAATGACTAAAAATATCATATCTATATCTTGTTTTCTGAAAGAAATACTTTGATTTAGTTTAACACTGGCGTTTTTTGAACAAAAGAAAAAGAATTACAATTTGGTTAAGAGTCGTCAGTCGTGAGAGGGGCCCGTGTCTGAGTGCATTTTTTTCATTACAGGGTGCTTGTGTCACACACTGCCAACACACATCTCCGTTCAAACATGTAAAAGTGAATTGTGTATCTGATGACCCCTGTAAGAGGCTGTGAGGAGGAACCTTTGAGGCCGGTGCGTATAAGCGTGGGCGAGAGGTCATCGTAGTTGCTCATCAAACTGACGTCTCCAGACGTGAAGCAGACGGTCAGCAGCGGCTTCAGACTGTGCACTGAGAACGAGAAAGAGCCTTAATGTTCACTTTGTGTTGATTGCTGCGTTAACTGTGCATCATTTGATCAAAGAAATAACATTTTGAAACATTGCATTACAAAACGTTCTGGATGGAAACGGCAAGATGAGCGTTAATTCAGAAAATGTGCATTTAAAAAAACAAACAAACCAAAAAAACTTAAGCACTCAACTAAGTAGGATAAAGGTGTTATTCAGTAAGAGAACATACACATATACTACGATGAGAACACTTTTAATAAAATCCTAATGTGCATCAAAAGACGACTGGACTAATCAACAGACCGATCTTTGAGCTGAAATAGTTTTGTCATTCTATGATGCTCAAAGTGCTTCCTTATAATTAACTCCCAGAACTGTGTTTCTAAACAGTAGCTCATCATTTATTATACACACAAACCATTATATACAATGCCTTCTACTATACTGCAGCAAAATGAGTATAAATGAACTATACCAAACGTATTGAAACAACAGCGGCCAGCTGCAACTTATCCACTATAGTGAGAAAACTATTTTCTATTTTCTAGTATAAAAACAGACATTCATACAAATGGTATAAATATTTGTATGCTGGAAATCAGAATCGGGCAGGATGATGATTGGTGCATCTCCAATAACCCCAGCTCGTGTGAGACGTTACCCTGCAGAGGCGTGTAGTCGTCCGAGTCCGTGTCGCTCTCGCTGCTGTCCTCCACCAGGAAGTTAGGATAGTTCCAGGCCATGCTGGAGATGCCCTCGGCCTCATGCAGCAAGATATGAGCCAGCATCCGGCCGTGACAGTCCATGACGATCACCTGACCATCAGCCGTCCCAAACAACACCTGAGACACACAGCAGTCTGCTTCAGACCCGTGATAACAACTAGTCCTGAACCAACCCCAACAGCATGTTCTCTAAGCCGTTTCAACAGGCTCCAGAACACGTTAACTGACTCCAATTATATTATATATATTATTTCTCTCTCTCTCTATTTTATATACAGTATATATTTATAGACTGACACTGGATTTTGCTGATAGGATAATAATGTGTTTTAATGAAGATTATTGTGTCTCTATTGCCGTCATCAGCAGCACAGGCATATGTGTAGCAATAGACAACAATACACTGTATGAGTCAGAATTATAGCATGGACGAGCGTGGGGTCACCTGCTGGTCATCAGGGGTCCAGATCCCACAGGTGATCTGACTCTCCAGGTTGATCTCAGAGGACCAGTGTCTCTGACCGCTGACTGACCCCACGAGCACGAATCCGTCGCGGTACGAGATCAGCGCCTGCATACCGTCGTGAGACCAGGTGAAGTCGCTCACCTGCACAGGTACAGCAGTTAAAGACAGAGAACCAACACTCCACTTCTCCTGTAACAGAGCTTCAGGACGTCTCACCTGAGCTCCTCGGTCATTGACCAGCTCGACTGACCAGCGGCCCTCGTACTGGATCCAGACGAAGATCCCTCCGTCCGTGTCGCAGGTGGCCAGCTTCTGGAAGGGCTCGTTCCATCTCACCAACACCACCTGAAGGAGCAGCACAGAACACCGAGCTGAGGAACTGACCGGTCCGCTTCAGAAGGGTCGTATGATGATGCTCAAAACAACATTCATTTGTGTATTTTGTTTACGTGGTTTAAAGTTCCCAAGACACATTATTTTTATACTGTACATACTGTTGCTTTAATCTGACTGAAATGACATCAGTGTGTTTTTTGGTCATCCTCAACGTCCTATTTCTACTTCAGCAAATGTTGGATTAATATTGTTACAACACAAAAAGTGTTTTTACATGCAATTTTACGCAAATTTGAAGTAAAAAAATATTTGTATTCAATAAAAAAAAAATAAAAAAAATGTACATTTGGGTTTTTTCTAGGGGTGGGCATAGATTAATTTTGAAATTAATCTAGATTAATCTAGATTAATCTATATTAAAATGGCTCATTTGAG
>JAUMHQ010000050.1:192899-211953 GCA_032361165.1 Enteromius paludinosus
GAAACACAACACACTTTTACATTCTCAAATAAACACCATTTAGTATGTTTTTTAAGTCTTTTGAATTACGGGGACACAGGAAGTGTCCTCATAAACTGTGTTTACATTGTGGTACCCATGTCATTATACACATTTGTGTCCTCATAAACCATAAACACACACACACAGTGTTTGGCCCTAGTGTGAGGATGAAGAGCACAAGTGTCCAGTTTGTCATTACCGGATATAAAACTGCAAGTGTTTGAATAGCTGTATTTTTATTTTAAATACTTTCCATTTTAAAATCAGCTTCTGAACGTCTGTCAGTATTCATACGTCACTAGTTTAGATTAGTGCTTATAATGAAGTGATGAGAAGCGGTTAAAAGCGCTACACAAACTCCGTGACATACTGTCCTCTCCTCACGACCCAGACATGAACGGAGAGAGGGTTTATTCAGAAAATGACCGTTTAGTCACACATTAATATTTCCCTTGTACTGGAAGGGTTGACCTGTGCTGTTTTCACAGATCGACTCCACACAAACACATCGACAGACTCACGCTGCTCAAGTCTGTTCACATCTTCAAGAAGCACAGAGTTCAGTATGAGATGAGAACACACTACAGGTGCATCGAGGTGAGACACACACAGCTGGAGACTTATTTTATGTAACTATATGTGTCACTATTTTAGAATTCTATAAGTGTATTATATGTTTTGATGGTTACTCTCAGGTTGCCAGGGTAACAGGCTCGACCGCTCGGGTGTATCTGGAGTATGTTCAGCGTAATCTGCCGGAGGGTGTTGCTATGGAGGTCACCAAGGTAACGGCAGCACAGCACAGCAGCTTGATAAGTCATACTTCCTTCAGTAACAGAGCTCTTGTGTTGTGTACAGACGGCTATAGAGAAGATCCCGGAACACATCGAGAAACCGCTGTGGGACGACTGAACCAAGAAACGAACACACTGTTGGGTTCTATTCTTTCAACTAGCATTCTTTTATTTTACAAATATTTGCCACACTGTTATTTATATTGTTTAATGTGGACCATTTTGTCTGAAAATGTGACATCTACATTAAAAAGATCTTCAGTAAAGCATTGTCCGTTTATATCTAAATACATTTGAATGATGTGTATTTATGTATATATAAAAGACATGCAGTATATATTCTGAAAATATTTACGTGTATATTTATATTAATAATTTATCAAATAAACATTTAATATATACATTAACTTAAGTATATATGCATGCCTCTGTATATACACAACATACACATTCTGTAAACATGACTGTTTGACCGCACTAATACAATAATTAGTGCATTAATAATTTAAATAAGTAAAGCATCTAACAGCCACAGTTGCTGTTGATGCCAACAATGAAATACACGAGACAGATTTGAAAAGCCGAGCGTCCTTTAATGCAGTGAAGTGAAGGACACACATCAGCATCTGAGAAGCTTGGGAGCGAGTGTTACTTACAGAGTCCACGTCTGCGCCGTCCTGCAGCTCCAGTCTTTCCTCTGAAGTCAAGCAGTCAGTGACTCACTGCTCTCTCACACACACACACACACACACACAAGAGAACAGCACAATGTCAAATACAGTGTATCTCCACACAGAGCGGTCTCTTCTCACCTGCAGATATCTGGAGGTCTTCTTCATTCTCTTCAGACCGTGGTACAATCGTCTGAGGAAGCTCATATGTTCAGTGTGCCTCTTACTATGTTGTAAAATCTTATTCTTGCAGAATTACATGCATCAATAAATAAATACACAATGCAGATGAGTAGCGAAAGAGTGAGGTGCATCCTGGGATGCTTCTCAAGGAAAATAAACAGCCTTTATATGTAATGCATTTTACAGTTGAATGATGCCTTGCAACATGAATAACCACGATTATACTCGAGGAACCTTTTTACCTTGCAATTATTTCTGAAAAGGCATAATGTCTGTACAAAAAAACCTAAACTTATTTACAAATTAAATTGTTACTCTTATCCAAGAAGGACAATTAACAAACGCACGTGCTGTAACACAGAACACATGCAGGGTCTCGATCATGTGATTCAAAGAAATCTGATCAAATAGAATAGAAGACGCTAGTGTTAGAGGACTTTTGGGGTTCAAGAAAGAAAAACAATAGAGAAGCTAGTGGTTCTTGTGGTTTTATTTTAGATTCCAGGGCAAGATTTCGTTTTACTAAAATAAATATATAAAATACAAACATTACAATAAATACATTAATCCGCTAGCTGCCAGGAATAGCTGAAACAATAACCATAAAACTACAATAATAATTACAATTATAAAATAATCAGTTCAGTATTTCTCATGTAGGTCTATTATAATTATATACATATAAAAAACTGCGATAAAAATTCATAAACTATGTAGACATTACAAAAAACTAGTAAAACTTAATTTATGAAGTGTAACCTGCATAACGGTAATAGTATTTTCTTTAACACGGCTTATAAATGTCGTAAATAGGATTATAAATTATGCATAATAAATATTTTTGTATATGTATAAATTGATTATTTGTCTGCAGCACAGGTGTATCTGTGCCTGAGGAGGTTCTCGGTTAAAGTGTGATTGATTGACAGACATCTCAGCTCACCTCAGCGATGGGGGCAGGGCCACGCGGCGGTGGGCGGGGCAGACGGGAGTCCTGCCTCCTGCGAGTCCTTCAGAAGGGTGTCTCACCCCTTCAGGAGACAAGAAGAGTCAGTCCAGAGTGAAAGAGCCTTGAGAGCAGCAGAGGCTGGCGGCTCCTACAGATCACAGCGTGACGTGTGTCTGCTTCGATCACCTGCACAACACACCTGCAGCACAGCCGTGGATGGGTGCCGTCAGGACCAGAGCTGAGAGAAACAGCACAATCACACACAACACTCCTGTCCATCAGCTCATCACACTCCGTTATAACGTTTCCTCCAGTAAAGACGTGCTCTGGTCTGAATCAGGAGAGATCTGCTCAGATATAAACATCTCCGTCTGGATTGTGATGCGGCTTCTTCACTGCAGGAAGAGTTATTATAGACTCATATTGGAGTTAAAATCATCTTAATTCTGGATTAGTTTGATCTTCTCCAGATGTGAGCCGATGGACTGGAGTGCTGTGGATTATGCTGATGTTTTTATCAGACTCTCATTCTGACGGCACCCATTCACTTCCACTGCTGAGAGGTTTCTCCAGATCTGATGAAGAAACACACTCCTGATCTCAGATTGATTAATGCCATGGATTTCTTTATCATTATTTGTGAAATGTGTTCAGAATTTGCTGAAATAGTTTTGAATCTGACTGATTTGTGCAGGGATAAACATTTCACACGTCACCTCGTATTACAGAAATTAATCTTCCATAAGTGTGCAGCCGGCATCTCGGTCTGTGAAATGAACCTGGCGTAATTTTCAATATTCATAAACAGATCAGTAGCGTGGAGCTTCAACGCTTTGACTAGTCGTATTATCCGCTCTTATTTTCACTATGAATGCAGTAAAGACGTGAAGGATAAAGCCCTCGTGTATCAGAGAGTGATTTCAGATTATACACTAAATATTTCACTCTTATTGAATCCACACGAGTCAAAAGTTTGGACGCACTGCCTGGGTTTACCTTCCTCATCATCTCTAGATCAGTCCTGTAGAACATGACAAACATGTGATCAAATTAATTCACAATGTAAAGAAGCGATTATAAAACTAAAACTGCACGCAGCAGAAGAAATGCTCCTCAGACGTGGGTTTAAACGCATGTACAGAGCAACATTCATCAGTTTTCACTTGGTCTTTAACAATGCCCTCAAAACATTATTTATGGATCAGATTTGTTCCTGAAATGCTTTAGTTGGATACTCAACGAATGTTTTTAAAAGCTGCGACTCAGTAACGCTTACAAACTTCTCAAATGTTACATTCCATTAATATTCACTGTAACCAAGAAAATACACTTATCTTAAGAAACATTGTCGGAACATATTATTTTAATAGGCTCATTTTCCGACTCCTCGAGTTAAACGGTTGCGTTTCAGCGTTTTTCGAATCCATTCAGTCAGTCTCCGGGTCTGACATAGATCTGAATCGGATTCGGTTCTGTATTTTTACCGTTTAAAGCTGGACTCGTCTGTAGTTATACCGTGCACTAAGATTGACGTGAAACGAAAGGTTGGATTTTCTAGGACCTATACTCTCGTCCCAGAGTAATAATCATGGGTGCCATCAGTGCAGTGATATTACACAGCGTCTGGAATTGCTGGGGACTTTTTTCGGCCATGGTACAGCAGTTTCTGGATTATCACGCCGGAATGAGAGTATAGTTCCTCATATAGTTTTCACTTTCCACCGGTCTTAGTAGAGAGGAGCCAAGCTTTCAACTCTTTGGTCATTTTAGAGCGCCATGCTAACGGTCTAATCAGATTCAATGATCTATGCAAAGCTACGCTAACAGTGCTCCACCAGACCCAGAGATCAAAAACAGTGAAATCCAAGTGTTTGACTCTAAAGGAGTAAGAAATTTGGACTTTTTTCAAAAAAAGTGGAGTGTTCCTTTAAATATCAAAATGTTCTTCCAATATATATAAATATACACACACATATGTAAGATTATTTCACTTGTTCTGCAAATAATCTCTAGTGCCTCCAAACTTTTGACCGCTCGTGCGTTTGAGGTTTAGTTTCATGCATCTACAAATCGAGCTGAATTCCCAATCAGTCAAACGAGCAGAAGTGTGGCGTTTCTCTGAGACTTGCAGGTCTGCCGATGGCTTGGAGAGACATCCTTGGACATCTTGAATTTTCAGCCCTCTGGTAACTTTAAAAGCCTCACTCCGCTGGAAACCAGTTATTCAGTGTGTTTAACTGTAGCTGTACTCAGTCATAGGACAGTCATTTATGTGCTTTATTATGCATGATATATTAGTAAATGCTCATAGAACACTGTCATTTCCATCAGTGAGTATTCTGTGCTCATGTCAAGGACAAGAGAAGTCTTTACATTACTGTCCATTTGGCTTCAGAAATGAGCAGTGCTTTTTAAATACATTACATAATTTACTTTAAATAAACCAAAAAAAAAAGAGAGATCATTTTATCTTAACTTTATTGTTTTGTTTCTCCAAAACTAAGTCAAAAGCTGTTTTCTGTTCAATTTACATTCACAAATTCACATGACTTTATCGGTTACAATACGTCAGTGTGCCATAACACTTCAGAACTCAACACAGAGGAGAGGTTTTACTTGAGTTTTACTTGTACTATTTTGAATCAAATACTTTTGAAAACTGGCTTTAAAATAGAAAAGCAAGGAAAGGTTTATTTAAAGTATAAATCGTAGCGCTACTCTAGGGTCATGTTAAATCAATGCATGGATTTGTGATTTTAACAGAATCATTCCAGCAAAAAAAGAAACAGGAATACTTTTCAACAGCAATATTCTCACTTGACTTAAAGTAGCTGCACATTTATGATATTAGATCATTAATAATAATAATAATAATAATAATAATAATAGTAATAGTAGTAGTAATAATAACTCATGAGCACTACACATGAAGAACATATGGAGGGTCAGTGATCTGCTTGGTCAGTGCCAGCGTACTGAGAAACACACACCGAGTCGACTAAAATCCTAGGTTCTCTCGTGGAATAAAGGAAGAGGATTGCTTAAGGCTCACAGGAACAGCACCACGCAGACCAGACAACACTTAGGAGTAAAAGTCTCATGAGATACACTTAACTTAAATCAACGTAAGAACATGTTTCCTTCTCGTCTTCAGGAGTGAGAGTGCTTTTAAACGTTTTTTTGTTTTCGGGGCTTTGTCCTCAAAATACGTAACATAAAAAGGTAGCGTGCTCGTTACAGTAAAAGGACCTGCGAGTCTGAAATGAGTGTGTTAACGCTACAGAATGGGTTAAAACTTCCGGCCAGCGTGGGGCCCTGGCCAGCGCTGGCCCCTGCCTGGAGGCGGGTGGGGCAGAGGAGGGGCCGATCCGTTGTGGTAGCTGCATGAAAGGATAAAATCACACATTTGGATTGGCCTGTTGTGCTCCAGAGGGGCCCAAACTCGTCAAACACACAAATGAAGAAACACAGGCTGGTCATGCACTAGAGGAATGTAGTTTATGTGCTGGTTTAGCCGTGCTCTGCGCCGTCACGCGACTACATGTGCGCTAGCGACAGGGTGGAGGCAGCGAGTGAGTGCGCTCTTACCCTCTGGGGTGGAAGAAGCGGGGCGGCATCATGCCCCGTCCCCGGGGGTGTGGCGGTCGCCCTCGGAATGCCGGGTGTCCCGGAGGGGGCGGGGGAGGAGGCGGGCCATGCCTGTGGAGAGACACGCCCCTTTACGCTCAACACCTGTTTTCATCATGTGCATGATGGATTTTCTTCTGCGGTATCTTTACTTATGTCCTTTAAATAAAAGCATGATAAAGCTGCAGTCCGTAACTAGTTGTGTGTTCAAAATTTAAATAAACGAGTACACCACGAATCCACACCGTGTTTTTGGCTTGTCCTGAAACACTACATCTATGAGAAGTGTTTATATTGCCACTATTTAGACTGGTTCGGGTTGGTACAGCTGCGGAAGAACCCCGCTACCTGCGTGATTCGTCTCAGACGTAAACAGAAGGAAGTAGATCCGGCTAGTGTTCTCCCACAAGACGCACGTTTACCTGCTAGAGCACCGAAACTCACAGACTGCAGCTTTAAATTATTTTAAAATAGGTTTATACATTTTTATAGATGCATATAAACAGTGTTTCTCAAAACACTGAGACTTTATTTCTTATCCAAAGAAACAAAAGCACAATCAGTACAACTTGAATAGACTAATTTGTTCAATGCAAAATTTGTTTAGATTCAATATTCACGTAAATGCATCATTTGTTGCAATGCAATATTCAATGCAACATTTTGTTCTGTGCATTATTTTGATCAATGCAACATGTGATTGAATGCAATATCTGGATGAATGCATCAATTGGTTCAGGGCAGACCATAAAAAGCATTTTCTGACATGATAAAGGTGTGCAGATCCATACCTGTGCATGTGTGGCGGAGGTCCTCTCATGTGCATGGGTGGAGGTGGAGGACCCGGTGGACCCAGGTTCATTCCTCTTGGACCGCCTCGACCTCGCCGGCCACGCATGTCTGGATACGGCCACGTGCGACCCATGCCTCTCCTGCAAGAAAGCGAGAAAAGACGTGTTTTAAGCAAACTCTTTCAAACGTTTGAACTAAGGGCGCAGGATGTCGAGTCGAGAACACATGGGCAGGACCTCATGGGTCCGAATCCGTTGGTGAACCCGTCACGGCCTCTTCCTCTCATGGGACCCGGTGGAAAACCTTTCATCATCATCATCATCCCCCGTCCTCCACGGAACCCACGGGGCATGCGGCCTCCTCTGCCGCGCATCTTCCCTCCACGAGCCCTGCGAAAAAACACACGGATTAGTGACGGGAACAACCAATGAGAGTTGCAGCTTCGGTCATGTGACCCACCGGATCTTGCTGTCAGCTGAAGGTTCCTCCTGTGATGGCGTCTCCGTGGCCTCCATCACCTCCGTCGTCTCCTCCACCTGCTCCGTGTCGGCATCCATCTGTAAAACAAGCACGCTCTTCAGTGAAAGACCTGTCAGTAGTACACACTCGAGCCTATGAGCCCGTAACAGACTGGTCACCTCTGACCCACATCCAGACTGGAAATGTTCCAGCATCAGAGTCAAACACCTGACATGTTAAACCCAGACGGCGGGCTTCACATCAGCTAACGGCCTGCTGGGATAGCAGCAGCTGATCCGGCCCGCGGGGACCTCAGAGCACGCCACGAGCCATGTATTAATAGTGTGAACCACTGACGGTAGAAGTAAAGACACGCTCGGAGGTAGAAATAAAGCTTTTGAGAACGGAGATCTGATGCGTGAAAGAAAACACCTCAAGATTATTGAGAAGGAAACGACTATATTAGCAGTGTATGGCTCGTTGGAGACCTTATTTCTTACTGTAACAGCAAGTTGGGGCAGAACATACCATATACATTTATATTTTAAAAAGCCATAGACTTAAAATATTTGGTTCAATGCAATTTTAATATTTAATAGTTTGGTTTAATTCAATATTTTACTCATTGCAGCATACACGTATATGATGCATTCAATCATATTCAGATAAATAATTTAAAATATCAAAAATAATCAAAATAAATGATCAAAAATAAAATATTTGATTCAGATTCATATTTGTTGCAGGCCATTAATGTTTGGAGATAAAATCTGACATCCTGAACTTGTGCAGCTCTCCGACCACCCCTGAGTGTAAGGTGACGTCACCAAGGTGTCCCTTCCATTTCCTCCGAGGCTCATGTAACGTAGTAATATATTGCACAATTTAATATTTACATGTAGAGTGAAATTTAAACTACAGAGTCATGTTGCTAAATGTATTCTCTCAGCTGAATACAGCGGTTATTCCACCTGATAGTGTGTTCACTCGCACAGATGACACGGATTCATTAATATGGTGATTTTAAAGGGATTTGTGAGCTCTCAATTCATTTATTTCCCGCAATCATACCGGAGGCTTAGAAGCCATAATATCACCATAATCACAAACTGAACCAAATAACAGAACGATGACTGCTCGAGATGATAAATAACGTTACATCGTCTGTGAACACAAATAAACCCCGAACTATCAAAGAAACACGCGTTTGCTGCTAAACGCTGAAGTTTTACCTCAGAATCACCGACGGCGAGGGATTTAACGGCTGACTGACAGTAAACACACAAGCGCTCCGGTACTAGCTCGCAGCTCGTCTTCAGTCACTCACCTGATGAGATTGAGAGCTCTTGTAAACAACGAGCCTTAAAAATACACAAGGTAATTCGCTGTATTCTATAAAACAAGTATCCGTCAGTTACACCGCGAAAGCTCCCGCGTTTCCTCGGCTTTGAAATGGCGGCCCGCGCCGCTCCGTCATAACCAGCGCTGATTCTCTTTGTCACCGCGTCATTGTACAACCAGGCCCCTCCCACAGCCAACACAGCGCTGCGATTGGCCAGCGTTCCCGTCGCAACACTGACCTCACGACGCTGTTGTGCGTGAACCGGTTTAATCCCACATCATTTTAGCGTTTTCCTATTTGAGCCTGCTTTATTCACCTGAGAATATAACACTTTCAAATCTAATTATTACAGATTCATAATTTTATGTATTAAGGCCTATCTGATTTTTTTTCTAGAGGTTTAATAATCTAGCATTTGCTTTGCTGTGAAAATGTATTTTGCCTTATCGACTTCAGTTAACCTTCGTTTTCAAACAAATAGAATATTACATATTTAATATAAAAAATTATATATGATAATAGGCCTAGGGGTTATATAATATAAATCATTAAAAAGTGTGTGCCTATCCCAGCAAACACAACCTTACTAATGTTTTTAAAAGTTAGCCCAGTGGTTCCCAACCTTTTTTAACTCACGGCCCACACAGCCAAACACATTTGTTTCCGCGGCCCACTGCAAAAGAATTTAAACGATCCCGCTTTTTGTGTCGGGTTAACTAAGTACTCGGAAGCAAGGCTGTTAATTTTCTTTATTGAATAAACTGGTAATATAGTGCATAAACCGAAAATATACATAACAGATCAGCAAACTAGACATTTTTTATTATATTAACAATATTACAATTTCTATAAATAATAATTGGCGGCCCCCCTGCAATACCGTCACGGCCCACAGGTTGAAAACCACTGAGTTAACCTATATAGCGCTACTACAAAATGTTCTTAAAGTAATGTTTATACAACGTTTTTGTAACTTTATTAATATTTGAGCCAACCTTCGTCAACATTCTTAAGGTGTTATTTGTACCTGAAACCTTTTATGTCCCCTTCAAATAATGTTGTAATCGTGATAAGAAAATGGAACATTTAAATTTTTTTAGAAGCTCAAAACTAAACATTAAGGGGAAGTTTCCCGAACAGGGTTTAAGACTAGTCCTAGATTCAAATAAATGTTAAGAGCTGCCTAAACTGGAAAAGGCTTGCACTGAGATATCTTATTGCCATTGTTTGGTCTTAAAATGCTCACATTTTTGTGAGACATGTTTCTAAAAAATTCTTGAATGTCCTAAATTAGCAAAGATCTAGTCCTGGCTTAATCTAATTCCTATCCGGGAAACCGGCACTAAATAACAAACTATTTTGCGTGTAAATAGTAGAATGTTGTAAGAAACGTGGACATTTTAACGTTTTAGACACGTTATTCTAACTCAAACCTGTGACCTGGGATAAATATAGACACAAAATACAAAGAGCTGTTTTTATGAACACGAACAAACCGTTTATTCAGCGATTCCAGTGTGAACGTAACTTTAAAACACTCTGAATATTATACACCGACGCTCCACTCAAGCACCAGCAAGAAATATACATCCGAATAAATTCATGAGAGTGGATGAACAAACAAACACAGAACAATATTAACCTGTACAACGGCAGCTGGGGAACGTTCTCAGAACGTTCTGGCAAGGTTCTTCTCGTAATGCTAAAATTCCAGTAAAGTTCATTTCGTTCACAGTTCTCAGAGTTGTGGAGCATTGTTTAGCGAAGCTGGACGTGCATCAAACGTTTCCGAAAAGTTCAGTTCAGAAGTAACACTGCCACAATTTTCCCGCGTCTGAAGCGTTCCCACAGCAGCCGAGCGCGAACCGGAGTCAGACCTCCTGCTCGAGGATGCTGGACAGCTCTTTGATGTACTGGATGGTGTATTTGAGCGTCTGGATCTTGGTGAGCGGCTGCGCTCCGCGGCTGTAGACCGGAGGAAGATACTCGCGGAGCTGATGCAGCGCCTCCGCCAGACTGCGCATGCGCAGCTTCTCTCGCTCGCTGGCCTTCATCCTCCTCCTCACGCTCATCTTCACTTTGGGCTTCTGCTGCTCGTCTTTGAGTCCGGACTCCGGCGAGGAAGCGTCCTCAAACGCCCTGTCCTCTCTGCTCCAGTCCCAATGAGACAGAACCTGCGCCGTGAACGCGTCGACGTCGATCTGCGCCATGTCCGCGAGAAAGTGCGCAAAAGACGCACTCCGCCGCTTTTATAGCCGCTCCGCGAGCGCCGAGTTCAAAGAGGACTTGCCACCCACGTGCGAAACAGGCGATGTTGGCGGATAATGTGAAAGAGAAAAGAAAATAATTAGATTCCCTTTTGTGGGAAATGACTCTTTAAGTCGACGCGACGACAATTAGCGCAGTGACGCGATCAGACGAGCTTCACACGCGCGCGCGTCGCAATTAACATCGAGCCTTGCTTGACAAGGACGACACCTTTAGCTAAAAAATAAAACCTCTTCCAACTTGTATTGTGTTCAGGAATAACCCCTCACTAACGGAACGAAACGTTCTTCTAGAACCATTACTAGAACGTTCCTTCAGTCATCTGCTGGTCTGTAATAATTCTCCAAACTTTAGAACAAAATCATTTTTTATACATCTTTATGGAATTTTTTTCTGAATTCTGGAAACCTTAAAAAAAAAAGTTACTGTTTTTAAATATTTCAGAACTTTAAGAAAACATTAAAGAGTAAAAAAAATTAAATAACGAAATGGAATATTCTCATATAAAGCTCGTCTAAAAAGCGATTTAAAACGGGTTATGAAAACGCAATTTCTAATGCATTAAAAAAAATTGACTTAATTTATTTTATTATATTTTTGTTAGCTGCATTTTTATCAATGAATGAATTTGTATTGATTACAACATTTAAGTTTAATTACAGTCAGGTTTCTATAAATTTCAATAATAATCAACATATAGTGTGTGTGTGTGTGTGTGTGTGTGTGTGTGTGTGTTCTTTATGCAAAAAGAAGTTAAAGAACAATTAATTCTAGAGGACATTTAAATGTGTAGGATTTTAAATTCTTTCAGATTTCAGCACTACTTGAAGTAATGAGAGACAATAAAGAAGGAGAGTTTAAAGCTATTAATGAACAGAAATGATGTGAAGCGTCCGCAGCTGTCTGGAGAGGTGTGACAGCTGTCACTCAGGATCAAGGCCTGACAGGAAGTGACCGGCGTTTATGTCTTGTTTAAGACCTGACTGTTACTTTGATCCTGATGTTATTCTGACGGCTTCTTTCAGCCCCAGAGGATGTTTGATTCAACACAACCTTAAACTGCATCATCACAGATTATACTCTAGATTTGTTCCTAAAAAAAAATTAAGAATACAGGTAAAATAAATATTTTCATAAATCATAGAAAAGATACAATTTTAAATTGAAATATACATTGATGATTGTGAAATATATTCAAAATGTGGAAGTCAGTACAATGTTTTTTAAAGAAACGGATACTTTTATTCTGGAGGGATGTGTTCATTCAATAAAGTGATAGTAAAGGCTTAGAAAAGATTTCTATTTTAACCTTTTATTCATCACAGAATCAAAGAAAGAAGTATCACAGCTTCTCTCGAGATACTTGACAAAAAACCTGCACATTAAAAGACAAATTGTGTATAAATTTCTGATCAGATTTTTATTCCAAAAATTACTCTCTCTAACGAACGATCCGTCTGGTTCTGCTCCGTTCACTTCCCAAACCTCATCTTGAGTCTCTCGGCCAGCGGTCGAGGACTGTCCAGCGAAGCGTCCGAAGAGTCCTCCTCGAGCGGCCCATGATGCACCTGTGTGACAGTAGGAGGCTCTTTCTCTGGTGTCTCAGCAGCTTTAGTCCTAGCCTGCTGGTTCTGGGCTGGTTTGAGCGGTCTGGACCTGACCCGGACCCTGACCCTGGGCCGTTGTCGGTTCTCAGCATCGCTGTCGTCGCTGACTGTGATCTGACACACGCTCCTGCTGACCTCTGAAGTGTTCCTGTGGCCCGGGACGCTCTTCAGAGGTCTGAGAGGGTTTCTGCTGGTCTTCTGGGTGTTAGCTGGGACTGAAGGATCTTCAGCTCCGGGGCTCTTCAGCGTCTGTTTCTGGGTGTTTGTGGTCAGTACTCGCTCCTGAAGAGAGCAGCTTGTGTCTTCCACCGGTCTCAGGTCAGTTCTGTCGCTCTGAGGATTCTGGGACGGCGAGGCCGTGAACGATGAAGAGTCCCAGTCTATACTGCTGAGCTGCAGCTGGCCAATCAGAGCCGACTCGGACAGGGACTTCTGGGAAGGGGGTGGCGGCTGGATCTCAGGAGACGGAGGATTGTGGGTAGATCCAGGGTCTGGATCCGCTTCCGTCTGCAGAGACATCTGAGCGAAGAGATCCGACACAGCATCATGGGAATCAGACGGCTTCTCCTTCCTGGCTTTCGGCTTCTTTTCTGCAAACACAACATCAAATAATGAAAAAAAAAATACAATTTTAAATATATATATATATATAACACTTATATTTATTTCCTTCATTTATATATTTATTTGGTTTGATAAATTGTTTTATTTTGGAATAGAAAATAAGGTCACAGCTTTGGTTTTATTTGGTGGCATGACCACAGAAAATCATTCCTTCTTTGTTAAATGTCTTTAAATGTCTTTAAATGTTAAATGTAAATGTTTTGCTCTATCTGCCCAGCAGTCTTATTTCAGTATCAATCATTTACTATTATACTATATATTCATATTTTGAATGATGCATGTATTCTGTTCACTTTTGAAATTTAGTTCAAGTGTTCGTTTGTAATTTTTTCTTTCAATAAAAGGCTATTTTTGGTTTGACTGTGTATTTGATGTATATATCAAATAAAACTGTAATAAATATGAATGTTCCTGAGGAGTGGATGAAGCACGCACTCTGGGCTCCGGCTTGCTGCTCCTGGAAGTCCTGAAGGATCTCTGGGAACGCCAGACTGAAGAGAGACTCTTCCTCCAGCGTCCTGACCTCCGTCTGCTCCTCATGACCCTCGGAGAACACAAAGTGATCTGACACCACAGAAACAACAGCGTTACCCATCAGCTCAAACAGATACGGTTACATCCACACCATCACCATCTCTTCAGAATAACTCCCTCTGGAGCACACTGAGATTTACACATCATCTGGAAGCTGAATAGATCATCTCAAATAATCATCTTTAAAGTTGTCCAAATGAAGTTACTGATCAGAAATGAAGACTTGATATATTTACTGGAGGAAACTTACAAAATATCTTTATTTAATATCCTGATTTTTGTCGTAAGACAAATGTTGTGTATTTCTACAAAAATACCTGTGCTTCTGAAAAAGTGTTACAGAGCAAAGCAAAACTAGAAACGGCAGGGTTCTCTGTGGAGAGAGATATGCGAGCGGTGTCGGAGATCTCTCCAGGCCTGGACACCTGAAAGCCCTTGATGTTTTCTGAAGAGCTGCTGTAATAAAGGCTTTACGGCGGTCAAGAGTGTGGACAGGCCAGGCTCTCGGTGTCTGCAGGAAGCTCTTTTAAGCACCTGAAGGTGACACATTTGTTCCTCACCTGTGACCCCTGACCCCTCCTGATCTGACCTCACAGCCAGACACTAACGAGCCGTCACTCCTCCACAACACTCAGTAAAACTCACGCCACCGCTGGATTAAAAGATGATCTGAATCACCTGGTTTCTCCCAGATGACCTCGAAGCAGGAAACGCCGTTCCTGACGCGCCGTTTATGTATTCTGTTGAGAAGAGAAGATTTCACAGAAAACACAGCATTTCAGCCTCCACAGCACTTAATGGCACATCTTTGATACATAAAGAGTTAACGCTTTAAAGAAAACCTACCGTGTCACTGACCCCGAACGTTTGAACAGTAGTGTATAATGTTACAAAAGATTTCTTTTAGTATTTATGATTTCTGAGGATCGTGTGACACTGAAGACTGGAGGAATGATGCTGAACATCACAGAAACACACTTTAACACAGATCCACTCAGAAAACTGCTGACACTGTTTCTTTTCATGAGGATCAATTAAATCCGAACGCCTCTACTAGTGCACTTAATTCATATTCCTGGTTTTATTGCAGATGATTAATCAGTCATTCTACAGAAAGCCACTCTGTCTCGACTAATCAAAAGCTCTTTCACTCTTAAACTGTTTGTTAATTATTCTTGTTTTTATTTCAGTCTCCTAGTTATTTTTGCACATCAGACTAAATAAAGAGACGTCTAGTATTCTCTGACCTGAGGGGCTGGAGCTGGGCCTGTGAGTCTCGGCCGTGTCTGCGGTTCATCAGCTCGGTGTAGGTCATCAGAGACAGCAGCTTCTCGCTGCTGTAGTGTTTGGGCCATTCCATCTTCTCCAGAGCAAACGTCTGAGGAACCAAACACACGTTCATCAGAACACGGCTGGTGCAGAGCCTCAGAAGAGCTCTGAAGAGATCCGTACCTGCATCAGCAGCAGGCTGGGCTTCCTCCGGCGGAACGGAGCAGCAGGTCTGTCCTTCGTCTCCAGAAACTCCCCGATGATCTGAAACACCAGCAGACCCGTCAGTGTGTGCATCTGATGCCCTGAACCAAGAAAACAGACTATAATACTGACCTCAGTGAAGGGGAAGTGCTCATTCGCCAGAGTCTTCCTGCAAACACACAAAACACACTCTTAAAGGGACAGGCTGCCCGCAGATGAGTTTTATTAAGCACTAAAGCGCCTGGTTTCAGCTAAACAACATCTTCACTGTTCTAGCAGGGCCTGTGTAATGTATATCGGAAGATGTTTTACCGGTGTGCAATTAGTCATTATCGAGTATCAATATTGTTTGGTTTTTGCGAGTATTAATGAAACCACACACCCCCAGAACACACACACACACACACACACGATGTGATGAAGTCTAGTGTGTTAGAGCAGTGTGTGTTCTTTCAACCGTTTAAATGATTGAGTTCAATCGCAGTGACTCACTCATTTACAGTGAATTGTTGTGACCTACTGGTGGTTTCTCTTCATTATTTTTAAACTAATTTCAAATATCAGTATTCAACATTTTGTATAAAATGTCAAAACATTATTTATGCATGCGTAACCGCAGGTCCTGCGTTAAACAGTGTGTGAACACATCTAAACACCGCTTCAGACGCAGCTTCTGTGTTTCTGCTAGTTCTGATTTCATCTGCCTGGCAACAGCCCAGAAGTCCTATTATTCTAACTCATTTATTAACTGTCAGAATTTGATTCAAAAGATTATGGCTTTATTAAAGAAAAAACGCACGTAACATTATGGAGATGTTATCTTTTGTCCGTATGGCACAGTCCTACAGCACAAGAGTATTCTTACGTACTTCCTGATGCTGGCCTCGGCGGAGGAGGCCTGGCGGGTGTGTTGGGTGCGGTGCCAGTCACAGGGACACTGGGAGTCGTAGTCCTGCGGAGAACAGAAGCGCTGGCTCTCACAGAACACACAGCCGCTACGCTCGTGACCTTTAGCAGAGCCTACGAGACACACACCAGCTCAGAAACACTGACCACTCTCAGATCAGCAAACCACACCGTACTGATACTGACCCGGGTGACGGCAGACCAGACAGTGTGTGACCTTCTTCACCACGACCTCTGACCTTTCAGCTCTGTCTGCGCCCCACTCAGTGAACCTGCAGCCGAGCAGAAAAAATATTGAAAATCTTACTGTTCAAAAACATTTGACTCGTAGTGTGTACACACACACACACTCACACACTCACACACACACTCACACTCACACTCACACTCACACTCACACACACACACACACACACACACACACACACAACACACACAGGTGTTTCAATCTGGGATCAGTTTTTATTAATGTTAATTTAGGTGTTTTAGTATTTAAAATTAAACCACATGAAAACGAGCAATCGAAGTCACACGTGCAGTATGGAGCACCTCAAGGCTCAGTACTGGGACTGTTTATTTATTTATTTTACACTTTACATGTTACCCTTGGTTCTTAGCTTGCTAACAGAACGCATAGTTGATATAAAAACTGGATGACTAATCATTTAAAACTCTGAAAAACAAAACAAAACAGAGGTTTTAATTACTGGACCAAAACCTCTGCATGTAAATGAAAATGGGACGTGTTGCCTTGGCAACCAGCTGAAATAAAACCTCTTCAAGTTAATTTAGCTCTTGTGATGAATCTGAACAGAGTACTTCTGCAGAAGACTTTTTCCTTTCAGATTCTGGATCAGCTTCAGTGCCTGTTCTCTCCCGACTCCGGCGATGCCCTACAGGACCAGAAAGAGAACAGCGCAACATTCACTACAACGTCTCATCATTTCAGACAGCACTTCGTCTTATAATCCTGCTGAACCTTGGGGATGTAGTCGCAGCCGAGGAGCACAGCCAGCCCCACGAGAGTGTCTCTGGAGAGGCCGAGCTCATCCTGAACATGACACGCCTGATAACAGTCCACCTGGGGATCCTGAAACAAACAACACACAGATGTTCTCACTGTCCAGGAGTGATCTCATGAGCTGAGGTAAGAGCCTGCAGTCACGCAGTCTGAGCACAAGACAGTAATTCAGAACAAACACCGCTGGACCTGAAGCTGCTGAGCGGTGTTTAGATGTGAATATATGCTGTGTGCTTCACTCTCAATAACAAACACAACAGGAGCGGACAAATGATGCGATGCTAGCACCAGCTCTGCAGCAAAGTCCAGGCACATGACGTTTATTTCTATCAATATGCAGTGAAATAATCAATGACTAGTCGATTAATAATCTTTAGAATAATTGTCAAAACAAGTGTTTGTTGAAACACTAGCATGGAGACTAAAGCAGACCTTTGTAGTCATGTTGAAGTTCCTGTAGACGGTCTGGGCGCCGTATAAGAAGGCGTCTCCGTCGTTAGTGATGCATCCGTCCACGGCGCCCTGAGAGTTCAGATACGCACACATAGCCTCCGCCTCACCGGCCGCGGTCACCCACGGCACCCCCAGACAGTCCAGCATCTCAGCACACTGCAGACACACACACGCTTTAACCCTTCGACTCCCAGCGTGCACTAAACTCAAAGTGATAACCTCCATGACGTTCTGGTTTTGTGGTGCATATAGTGAGGTTTGGTAGATTTTCTCCTTAAAGCTCTGTATAAATGTCAGGAATTGTGTTTTATCAGTGTGTGGAGAAGGAAAGCAGGCTCACCTCTCTCAGGACGGCCTTGAAGCGGCCTCTGCTGGTGTTTTTAGCGGACCCTGGTTTGGCCTTGGCTCCGGGGTATCTCATCTCGTTGCGTTTGCTCATGGTCTGGGCTTTTATGCTCGGGGCGTCTCCCTCCATCACAAACACCAGCTTCACTCCCATCAGCGTGAGCGAAGACACACGGAAAAACAGGTTCCTGCGGACACACAGCACCTCACCTGAGCCGCTCTGTAAATAAACCGCTGGGACCTGAGGGACGTGCTCCAGACTCACCTGAGATGAGGTCTGGTGACTCTTCCCATCATGCCCTGCACGTGCTGGGCCTCACACACCCACAGACTAAGGTCCACGGCGAGGGTCTTCCCTGATAGACTGTAGAGCGGCACCGACTGCCGGACCGGCTCCAGGATCGACCACAGCTCAGAGACCCCCATCACCTCCAGAACACACTCTGATCAACATATTCAGTCACACACACACAGACATCATCATCTAATAACAAATCATATTAGAAGAATCTGAAATAATATAAATACACAATATTAATAAATCACATATATGCAAGTGCTATGACTAATATATATGTATTCATATTTATATTCTAAATAATATATATATATATGTGCATTAAAGAGGATGAAGGATTAGCCATAAAAACAATAAGTGCATTTCTGCCTTAAATTGATGTTCTTTCCCCAGAGTTTCTGTTTAAATAAATTGCATATTTTTCTTTTGTGAGGTAAAATAAATCATAAATGTTGTCCTGAGTTTCAAAATGTAGCAACTAAAATCTCATTCAGTGTAACAACCTTCTCAGATATATTTACAACAAAAATCCATTTATGACACATTAAAGGATGAAGTACTCTTTTTAGTGTGTGTGTGTGTGTGTGTGTGTGAGGGAGAGTGAGAGAGAGTGCACCTGGTATTTATCACCTTATGGGGACCAATTGTCCCCACAAAGATAGGAATACCAGTAAATTTTGACCTTGT
>JAUMHQ010000050.1:273369-287262 GCA_032361165.1 Enteromius paludinosus
AAGTCAAATTTAAAGCATGAATACATTTCTAAAAACTTCAAAGCTCGTGTCAATGCCAAAAGAGCAGGTTTTCTTTTTATATCTGACATTCTTTGTTAGGTCACGAGTTTAAACGCTGGCAAACCTTTCCAGGGCGCCGGTGGATTCCGCGAGCAGCTGGAATCTGAAAGACAAAATGCTGTGGTTAAGAGAGTAACGCGGGTAATTTTGGTGCTAATGTTTCAGAATATGTAACCAGCAAACAAACATGATCCAAAGATTTTACCCTTTGAACATGTTAAAACACATGCAAATATGGGCATGCATGAATAACAAGCAGGCATGCAGAGCATTAAACAAATACATATGTAGCATTTCCAAAGAAAATATGCATTGGTTGTTGACTCATACATTTGGTAGTTCTCTCTGAGGTTTAGCTTGAGGGATCTGAGCCTCTGGAACTACAGGTGCAACTTCTGGGACCTTCCCATCAACAGCTTTATTTAGATCCACTAGTCCAGATAATGAGGCACTTTCTCTAGCCACCTGACCAACACACACAAATATAAACACACACAGAACAACACGTGAAACATCACTTAGGATAAGAACGTATGCGAGTATGTGTTGTTGCTGTGGTCAGTGTGATGAAAGAGGCATGGCTGACCAGTGGGTTGATCTTATTTGATGGTTGAGCGTTTTCAGGTGCCTTTGGAAGAAATTTCTCCAGGAAACTAGGCAACTTGATGTCATCAAAGGAAGGACATGGTGGAGGAGCATTAGCATCTACTGTAGTTGTTTTCAGGGCATCAACATCACAGCCAGTCTGGGTACCGCTGAGAGGCAGTGATGCATTAGTGTCTGTAAATACAGTGACTGCAGGGTCTCTTGAAGTTGTTTTGAGATCAGGTGTCATAGTATGTCCGTCATCCTTGATAGGTTTTAGAACATCTTGGTAACCAGATTGTGTACTGCTAGTCAAAAGAGGTGCATTAGTGTCTGTTAATGTGGTTATCGGTGGGTCTAATAAAGTTATTTTCAAATCAGATGTCAGTGTAGGTCCATCATCTGTAGTAGGTTTCAGTACAACCTGGGAATTAGTCTGGGAACCATCGGGAGGAGTAGAAGTAATAAGGTCAGGTGTCATGGCAAGTCCATCATCCTGGGAACCAAACTGGGAACAACTAGCTGGAGGAGCATTAGTGTCTGTTAACATGGCGATTGGAGGGTCACCTGAAGTTGTTTTCAAGTCAGGTGCAAGGGTAGGTTCAATATCTTTTGTAGGTTTCAGCACAACTTGGGAACTAGTCTGGGACCCATCGGGAGGAGAAGGAGCATTAGTGTCTGTAAACTTAGTGACTGTGGAGTCTCTCAAAGCTGTTTTGAGATCAGGTGCCAGAACAGGTCCATGATCCTGGGAACCAGAATGGGTACAACTAGGTGAAGGAGAAATAGTGTCTGTTAACAAGGCGATTGGAGGGTCACCTGAAGTTGTTTTTAAGTCTGGTGTCGGGCTAGGTCCATCATCTTTTTTAGGTTTCGGTACAACTTGGGAACTAGTTTGGGTAACACTAGAATTACAATCTGTTAAAAGAGAGACTGTGGGGTCTCTTGGAGTTGTTTTGAGGTCAGATGTCACGGCAGGACCAGTGTCTGTGCTAGGTTTTAGAATAACCAGAGAACCAGATGGTGTACCACGGCTGTTATTCTTTGCTAGGGTTTCCTCTACTGGGACCAATTTGGGTGGTTCTGTAGTTGGGACCAGCTGTGATTGTGAAGGTGCTGTAGACCCAGAACCATCGATGGGTGGTAACAGCCCACCTGAAGGACTCTCAGTGGGGCTTAAAAACTCCATTCGTCTCCCTTTGCTGGGGCTGCGTAGAATGCTGACAATAGAACACCTCTCTAAACGAGACTTTGCCTTCAGTGGTTCTGTTGTATTTTCATTGGATCCCTCCTCTTTTTCTTCCTCTTCCTTTTCGGACCCCTTCCTTGCTCTCTGAAAGATCAGAGACCTTGTGAGAATGCTCTCTCGCTTTGGTTTGATCCCCATTTCCTTGACTTCTGCAGCTTTGGATTTTGAACTGGTAGGCAAATCCAGAATGAATTCTCTCCTTTGCCTCAAGCCATGCTGGAACTCCTCTGGGTCAAAGGGTTTCTCGAAGTGGTCTTCTTTGATGGCAGGCATGGCAAACGGAGGAGCTTGTAGGCGATGTTTGTTGTGTTTGCGTAGGGGAAGATTGAATGGCATCGCTAGCCTATTCACATTTGCAACAAAGTCATCTGGGTCAAACTCTCCCGATGTGTTCAGGAGGTTGGTCTCGCTCAAAGAGGAGCTGAGCATGGGCTCTGGAATCAACAGCTTCTTCTTTATAGGACGTTGCTGATCCACGTCTAGCCAGCTAGATGGAGAGTCCCTGCACTGGGAGGAGCTGCTGGGCGCAGCAGGTATTTCTGGAAGAATAAAGGGTTTGAGGACGAATGGCTTTTTTCTTGTGGATGAAGTTGTAGATTTACTGGAGAAGATCTTCTCTTTCACTGAGACGTCAGGACCTGAGGGCTTTTCTAGTGAAGCTATTGCCTTTCTATTGTCATAGTCTGGTGGTGATATTGTCTTTTCTTTGGATGAAGGAAGTGGGGTTATAGTAGTTAAATTGATAGAGGTTAGCGGTACAGACAATGACGTTGGTAGAGGTGGGGTCTTGTCATCAACTGAGCCTAATGAAGTGGAGGCTAACTCAACGGTTGATGATGCTGTTGGTGTGGTCTTTTCATTACCTGAGCAAGATAATGTGGAGGTTGTCTCAGTAGTTGAAACTGGTAGAGGCTTGGCTTTTTTATTGGCTAATTCTGTTGGAGGCGTTGTCTTTTCGTTAGCTAGGCCAGGCAAAGTGGAGATTGTCTCGTTAATTGAGGCAGGTGGAGGTGCGGTTCTCTCATTGGTTGAGTCTAATGAAGATGTAGTTATCTCATCAGTTGAGGATGGTGGATGTTTGTTCTTGTCATCGTTGGTGCCTAACGTAGCAGAGATAGTCTCAGTGGATGATACTGGTGGGGGTAAAGTCTTTTTCTTGGAGGTTGTCTCATTGGTTGAGGCTTGTGGAGATGTGGTCTCTTCATTAGTTGCACTTTTAGTAGCTGACTCTGATGTAGTTGCATTCTCTTCATTAGTTGAGGCTGTTGGAGGCTTGTTTTTGTCATCACAGGAGGTTAATGAAGAGGAGATTGTTTCAGTGGTGGGTGTTGATGGAGGTTTGTTCTTGTCATCACCTGAACCTAATGAAGAGGAGGGAGACCTAACGGTTAATGAGTCAGATGGTGTGGTTGGTTCATTAGCTGAGCCTAATAATATGGAAGTTGTCTCAATGGTTGGTGTTGGCAGAGGTGTGGTTTTTTCATTGGCTGATGCTGTTGCAGGTGTAGTCTTTTCATTGGCTGATGTTGTTGGGGGCGTGGTCTTTTCATTAGCTGATGCTGTTGAAGGTGTAGTCTTTTCATTGGCTGATGTTGTTGGGGGCGTGGTCTTTTCATTAGCTGATTCTGTTGCTGTTGAAGGTGTAGTCTTTTCATTGGCTGATGTTGTTGGGGCCGTGGTCTTTTCATTAGCTGATGCTGTTGTAGGTGTAGTCTTTTCATTGGCTGATGTTGTTGGGGGCGTGGTCTTTTCATTAGCTGATGCTGTTGCGGGTGTAGTCTTTTCATTGGCGGATGTTGTTGGGGGCGTGGTCTTTTCATTAGCTGATGCTGTTGCGGGTGTAGTCTTTTCATTGGCGGATGTTGTGGGGGGCGTGGTCTTTTCATTAGCTGATGCTGTTGCGGGTGTAGTCTTTTCATTGGCTGATGTTGTTGGTGGCGTGGTCTTTTCATTAGCTGATGCTGTTGCAGGTGTAGTCTTTTCATTGGATGATGCCGTTGGGGGCTTGGTCTTTTCCTTAGATGCTGTTGGAGGTCTGGTCTTTTCATTAGCTGAAGCTGTTGCAGGTTTGTTTTTGTCATCACTGGAGCCTGATGTAGCAGAGAACGTCTCAGTGGCTGATGCTGATAGACCTGTAGTGTTTTCTTTAGTTGAGGCAGGCAAAGTGGAGGTTTTCTCATTGGTTGAGGCTTGTGGAGATGGGATCTTTTCGATAGTTGTTGGTTTTTCAGGAATGGTTATTACATCGGTTGAGGCTGATAGAGGAGTAGTCTTTTCATTAGTTGTTTTTTTGTTAACTGAGTTTGATGGAGTTGTGTTCTTGTTATCACCGAAGGCCTTATCATCTGTCGTGGCTGGTTTAGCAGTGACCTGGCCAGATTGCTCAGTTGCTTTGGATGACAAAGTGGGCTTCTTTTTTGAGCTCAGAGGTAGATTGTCATTATTGGATGGTAGTTCAGATAAGGTATTTTCAAAGCTAGGCACAAGTGTATTTTCTCTGTTTTCTGACTGTTCAAGACGGTCAGGAACCAGATCTTCTGCCTGTACAGAGTATATATCGCCGTTCACTATGGATGTCATTTTGTTGCTGGTGATTATACTCTGGGCTTCTTTGGTGCCTCCCTTTTTAGTATTAGTGCTAGGCTGTTGTAAATCCCTTTTATTAGACACTGCCTGTGTTTTTGGTTTTTCTCTGCTCTCTGATTGGTTCTGTACGGGCGGCTCATCTTTTTTGGAACTGCTTTGCTCTGTAGGAGCTGAAATTATGGCGTCTGTTTGGTCATTCTGGTCTTTGACCAGTGCAGGTTTTGTTGTTGCTAAACTTGTAGAAGTGGGGATTTCTTTCCTCTGATCAGATATTTCAGAGTTTATCTCTATAGTCTGCATCTCTTTACCCTCACTAATTGTTGTCTCTTCTTGTCTCACAGGTGAGGTGTTCTTTGATTCACCGCATTTACTTGTATTTGTTGTAATTCCTTCTTCTATGTTCTGCTCGGTTGGCTTTGATGTGCTGACTTCAGTGCTATGTTTGTGTGTCTCAGTTGTTTCTGTAACAAGGTCATTTTTCTCATTCTGACCCGTAATCTCAGCCAAATGCTCTTTCTCTCGACTCTGTTGGCTTGTCTTTGACTGTCTTTGTGCCGATTTTGGGTCACTTTCGTTGGGGTTTTCTCCTCTTTTCAGCGTATCCGTCTCACTCCCTCTGTTTCGCATGGCATCTTTTCTGGAGGCCGCAGGGCTGTTACTGGCTGGCTCAAAGGAGTCCTTAGAGCTGGCCTCCTTCAGGTCCTCTGGGGACGGTGGTTTCTCTTCTTTTGTCACAGATGGATCTGGTTTCTCTGACTCTCCAAACAATGTGTTTACAATCACGTCTCTGTTCCTCTGCCCCTCTCCTTCTGAGCGCTCTTGAACAGGCTGCTTTTTGTTGACGTTTCTCTGTTTCTCTTCCGTTTTTAAATCAGTCTCTGTCCGTTCTGTCTTCTCTTCAATTGCGCTACCTTTTGTTTCTTTAGTAACTTTTGTGTCCGGAAGTGGAGACTTCTTTGAGTCTGATTTTTTCTTTGTGCTTTGCATTATTTCTGCTGCTTTCTCCAGCCTGGGAGGGACGGTAGGTTTTATGCTTACGGCCTCCCAAGCAGAGTTTGATCTTTCTTTATCAGAATACTGCTCTGTGGACTTTACAATGTCTACAACAGGTTTGTCCTTGACCTCTTGTTTACCCTGACCCATTTCTGGTTTGGTGGGGCTCAGCGTATCTTTGCCTCGTCGTCTTTTAGATCTCGAGCTGGTCCGGGTTGGTGATTTCACCTGCGCTGTCTCATTAGTGGGTGATGAAACCACTGGCAGAGGATCCAGTTCTTTATTTCCAATGTTTGAGTCACTTGTGCTCTCCGACATTGCAGGTGTGCTTTGTGTTGCATTCTGGGATTTGGAGTCTGTTTGATCGATGTTTAAATGAGGTTTGGATTTAGCCTTTGGCTCTCCGCTGGTATCTGTCTTTGCTGTAGATATTTCAGGCCTTCTTGAATGTCCTTGTTTCAGCTGATGACCAGACGGCAAGGTCAGCTTCTCTTCTCCTCTCCGCCCTGTGCTAAAATTCATCGCCCTCTCTTTAACCGTTTGGTTCGGGGGTGCGGAACTGGACCGTGCTCCGGCTCGTTCTGTGAAAAGGCGACTGGCCACATTTCGAGCCGGAGAAATGTCCAGGTGACGCAGGTTTGTGGCGCTGCTAAATGCGCTGGATGCTCCTTTCTCAAAGAGACTGATCTTGTCTGCGATTCGGCCCTTGGGCTTCACATTGGTGCTGTCCACTCTGTCCTCTGGACATCTGTAAAACAACAAAGAATAAGAGTCAAAACTGGTTTGAATATCAAGTTCAGGCTATTTATATCCGCATCCCCTCCCTTCATTAGCTGCTGACTCATTGTGTTTCTCTGCTCTTCATTGTTTGCTCTCTTCTGTTCTTTTTCTGCTTGAAGCAAGCCACAAACCCATTAAAAAACTGACTTCCCCCTTCTTGTTTTGCATTTTCTGTTAAAACGCCTTTATTGAAAGCGACTAACTAACAAAGTTACAAGCTAGTTCGGCCTCGTGACTCAGTCATGGTGCTTTGGGAGTGAATGAGAGACTGTTCCGTTCCAAAAAGCAAGGAAAGCATAAAAATGCATCATAAAAGTTGTTATGACTCTTGCACAACCTATTTCAGTAATATATGGTTGTGTGAGGGGAAAGCGTTCAGCAATTAACTTAGATTACCATACATGCACTGCAACAAATGATTTTCTTGCTTACTATTTTTGTATTGTTTTCTAGCTTGAATATCTAGACGTTTGTGAATCAATATGCATTCACAAGAAAAATGACTTAAGATACTAAATCTTGTTTGTTTTTGTTGTTTATTTTTCTTATCCCATTGGCAAAAACTTTTGCAAATTTTAAGCAAAACTGTGATCATTTTTTTGCAGTGTGGCATGCATTTCAGTCTGTTTCTCATCATGACATGCCTTTTTTGGAGTTTGCCAGTGCATTGTTTCTGCAAATGTTATGGCGACAAATTTAAGACTTAAGGTTATAATTACGGAATAAATTAAAGGAAACACTATATGTGTTGTAAAAATGGTCTTAGAACACAATGCATCAGTATTAGCATCACTACAACTTTGAGCAGCTATATCTCAACTAAAATTGCTTGGTTTTGTTCAATTCCTCAAAAAAATACTTGCCACATTAAATGCAATGGATTTATGAATTCTGCTCCAATTGAAGACATTTTAAAATCCTTTAGTTAAAATTAAGACAGTTTCAGACCTAAAGAAACTTCTTGAATTTACTTCAAAGTATCTCCTTTTGTTTTCAGCGGTTTGGAATGAGACTTGTTTTTGTGTGAACTGTTCCTTTAAGAGCTTCTGATGCATGCAGTAGAAAAATGCCAGGCTGACATCAAGACAAGCTGGCATTGAACAATGTAAACACTTAATTGTTATGAAAATGTCTCTTTTCATCGCAGGGAGCTGCTGGAACCAGATCAGGAAGATAAACCAACAGGTTTTTTTTAAATCTATGGCTTTACAGCCCAGAGGAATGACAACTACCTGATAATGACCTAGTAAGAGAGCATATTTCACAACATGATGCATGATGTTTTGTCCCGATAATCTTCAAGACAGATTTCCCACGTTTAGACGAAACACATTACAGAAGCCATTGCTTTACAAACGGCAAATAAAGTTGTTTTGGTCTAGTGTTCTAGTATAAGCAAGATTTACTCTACAAGTAAAATGACTTTATTATATCATCTAAAAAACAAATTCATGTGTGTGCCAGTGAGGTCAGAAAAATGATCTTGTTTAGCCTACGATTTAAAGTTATCTTCCTCATTCCATTGGTGCATATTTTAGCTCATTTTACACAAAACTAATACAATTTGGGTAATGTTTTGGGTAAAAGTCAATGTACTTGTCCAGTACATGGGTCCTGATTGAAAAATCCATAGATATTTATCCTAGAAAACAAGACGATACACTAAGGAAGAAAATCTGTCTTTGCTGCGTATGTCTCGCTTTAAGAAAAACACAATATTAGTAGTGCTTTATTTTACAGTCCTGTTCCTCATGTACATACTATATACTTACTGTGGTAAGTACTTTAACTAAACCTAACTATACCCCATGTAGTTACCTTATATTACCAGTACTGTCTTGTAAGTACACGATAAGCATATGTGCTGCAAAATAAAGTGCAACTACAATAATGAATTAGTTTTTGCTTAAAACAAGAAGAAATATCTGCCAATGGGGCTAGACTAATTTAGCCTTTGTATCAAAATATCACTGGCAGATATTTTTGCTTGTTTTTTCCCAGAAAAACTAATTCTACATGTCACTTAAATGCATATTTCTACAAGTAAATTTGATTTGCCTTGACTTAAATTCATGCAACTCTTCTTTGAAAAGCTGACAATGCGAGGGTTTAGTTTGTTATTCCTGTAAGCACAGGCACGAACAGGTCAAACAGGTAAACGTACCTGGCTCTCTCATCAGATCTCGGCCGGTTGGTGTCTTTAAAAGGTTCAGTTTGATCTGGACCTGGCTCCTCCGAGGAGACCAGCACCTTCTTGGCGAAGACCACCTCGCTGTGAGAGACTTTGAGGCTCCTGCGTTTGGACTCGGAGCTCTCCGTCAGCCTCGTGACCCGGTTTTCGTCCATGTCTGTGAAAACCAGCGCCTCCTGGAAAGGTGAATCTGAGTCTGCGTCTTCGCTCAGGTGAGCTTGGGCCCATTCGACCTGGAAGACATCATCGTGGTTACCTGAGCTGGGCTCTTCTGCTCCGGAGGTGTCTCCAAGGCTTCTTCTCGTGTCTTCAGAAGCTGAGTCAGCGCATGTCTTCTGCGCGCCGCTCGTCAAACTGGTCCCATCAGGGCTTTCAGGCTCAGGATTGGTTGGGGATTTAACCCCGCCCCTGTCTCCCTGAGAGCTCCGCCTCCTCCGGCCAGACCTCCTCCGGCCCATTTCCTCAGGTGTCCTTCTCCTCTCGGGCGACGGGCTGTGTGTGCGTGTTTTGAGTCTCAGATGCTTGGCATTCCTCTCGAGGGCTGGGCTCGTGTCACCTAGCGAGGGAGCGAGTGTGTCTTCTTCTCTGGTTTCTGCCCAGTCCTGCTCAGGAGGCTCCTCTGGCAGTGTTTGGGAGGAACGGTCATCTCCAATGGACACTGGACTGCCCCAACCCCAGGACAGCCAGCTCCCGATGCGACTCAACACACCTGGGCTGCGCTCCGGCGGACTCTCAGCCTGCACACACACACAAGTCTGATATGATCACTCACAATGACTTGTGCAGACTGTTTTAATGCATGCACTCCAAAAAAATGTTTTTTATGTTGTTTTCTAGTATAAGTCACGTCAGCTATTTTCATGGCAAGAACAATAGAAGTATAAAAACCAGCAAGCAAACAGACAAGTTTCTATCAATATATGATAAAAAAATCTAACTTTTTCATGCAAAATTATACTAAACAACAGTGCAAAACATGCTTTTCTAGCTTAGAATTTTTGTCTTGTTTTCAGACAAAGTATGTAAAAACTCGTAAATCAATAAGGATTTTGTAGACAAGTAAAACTTACTGTTTTGATCAAGTCAATATTAAGTGTTTGCTTGAAAGAAACTAAATAATCTGCCAATATGGGCAAGCAAAATAATCTAGTTTTCTGTTTGAAATATGATTCTTTTGCTCGTTCCAAGTAAAAGTTCATTACTAAGTAAAGTAAATTTTCACTTGCTTTTCCTGAAAACAAGACAATAATTTTGACCTGTCTAGAAAATCCTTTATTTAAGAATTTCTATATATTTTTGCAGGAAACAAGACAAAAAAATCTGAGATAGAAAAGCAGTGAACTCTTTAAATGTACTTGACAAGTGGCTCAAGAGATTAAGGCTTGTTTTATAAAAGAAGGCATGAAAAATAATCTTGTTTAGCCTTTGAATTAAGATGATTTTTATTAGGGCATTTGCATGTATTTTTGCTTATTTCAAGTGAAAACTAACAAACTTGTGACTTTTTTTGAGAAAACAAAACTTCATATCTTGTCAAGTAAACGCACCTGGACTCAGAAATGTTTATTTATTATTCACTCTCGGAAATAAAGGTTCAAAAGCTCTCACTGCAGCAGTACCTTTCCAAAAGGTTCATGTTTGTTTCTAAAGTTAGTTTTGAGTATCTTAAAGGTAGATATTAGTGCTTGTGTACATATTTGAACCTAAGAGTGGTACAAAAGTGTACTTTTGAGAAGGTTTGAGAAGCCCCAGAGACTTTTATTTCTGAGAGTGGAGAAGCATTTCCACAATAAAAGCCCACCAGATACCAGCCTCAGCCTTATATCAGCTCATCACAACTTACAGATGTCTATAACAAACAAAAACAGACGCATAAATCCTTCCCTCGATACAAGCACACTGACAGTTTCTGCTACTGTAGTTAAAAACCTGTTATAACCATCACTGTCTCGAAGATTAAAGGCATAGTTTTCCCAAAAAGGACAAATCTGCTAAACACCAGCCTGACTTTTATAGCATGGAAAATACAGTAGTCGCGTTACACAGGGTTAGGAGGAGATTAGGAAAGAAAGCTTGAGTTTGAGTAAATGTGACACCATCTATGATTGTTTTCTATGTAAAATCATCCTGTTTATGGTCAAGAACATCCTGTGGAAAAACATGAAATGAATGGTTGAAACCAAATTTTGATGCTTGTTATCTCAAACAGATTCTAAGACGTGAACATTAATTATATAGAGAGGGCTGCAGATAATCAAATCTTCTTTTAGGTGAGCTATCCCTTTAATGAGGACATTATGCATTATAAAAGTATTTTGGGAATAGCATCTGAAGGCATTATTTAAAGTTTGACTTTATTTCTTATAAACTTTAGCGAAGTGCTCCAGAGAGTTTTCTCTCTCTCTCTCCAGAATCTGAGAGAACTCTTCAGAAAACTTCATCACTGGGAACAATTAAAAACAGAGCAAAGGATTCTGAAGCAGCTCTTTCCGAGTTGTCCTCAGCTGACTTTCTATAGAATGTAAGAACAGAGTTATAACTCTCTCGAGAGAGACTCACGGTCCGGTTCGGCGAGCGGAGCACCCAGAAGAGCGCGTCTTTGGCGAACTGATCCAGTCTGCGGCTCGGAGAGGCTCCGGTTCGATGGAAGCGATCAGACGCGCGTCAGAGCGACCGGGAGCGCGCGAGCGTTAATTATTAGTGCGCCGCGGAGAGACTGAGGCGCTGGAGGAGGAGGCAGAGCTGGATTGGGTTTCAGAGGATCAAATGAACCGAGTCCAACACAAAGAACAAGAGCGCATTCACAGAGCCCTTCAGACGCGCTCCTCGGCTCGAAACACAATTTACATTCATACATACCACACCAACAATGATGCTCAGAGCTGCTCTCGTTCCGTTAACTCTCATTATACTCTTATTAAATACGCAACTCCTGCTTAAATGCAGCATTATACACGAGTAGCTTAGATTAATTTGCCAAAAAAACGACTTCTCGTTAAAGCTCCAAAGTCGCGAGAAATGTTTCTGGGAACGTTCTGAAAATGTTTTTTAAACGTTCCTAAAGTAACGTTATTAAAACCATTCTTTATGTGATGTAGGCTCTCATAATGTTGAGAGAAAGCATTCTTAGAATAACATTCTCAAAGTTCTTACGATTCTGTTTGTAACTGACGAACGTTCCAGGAAATGTTTGCCGTAACCTTTAAATAACGTACAAATAACGAAGGAAACCTATACCTTTTATCATTCTGAGAATAAACATTTACGTAGAAATAAAGTTTGTATGCTGTAAGGAACATTTTTGCAACTCTTAACATTACAGATATTTAAAATAAAAAACAATTATGTTATATTTAAGTTCAAAAAAGTTTGAACATTGTAAGAAACATTTGTGCAACCTTTAAATAATGTTCTAACATGAACCTGAACAATTAGAAATAAAGTTTTATAACCTAAACTTGTCATCAAAGAGTGGATGGTTTTCAATAGAAGTGAAACTCTTCTGCTTCCAATGGAAAACTTATTATAAAAATCAGAATATTTAAGCCAAATGCCTGCATCCGTCTCTTGCCCATCATTAAAACAAATGCAAAGCGACTCACACCAGTCTTCAGAGGATCTGCTCACTGGAGATGATTCATATCCGATGTAGCTGATGCTGGAGATCTCGTGGAAAGAAAGAGAAACTGGAAGGTTTGCGCTAATTATTTACCTGAGTGTCACACCCACAACTTCACTTCTCAAGCATAGACCTGTTGAGAGGCATTCACACTCCACAAACCCATTCAGACCAGCCGAGTGTGCAAACACAGAGAAACGTGCCAGCTTACCATGATCCAGCTCCGAGCTCAGCCGATCCTGAAGAACACGGAGAAGAACCCTTCTGAAGGACTCGCACCTGAGGAATGCATTCAGAAAGCAGAGTTTGCTAATAATGTCACCTCTGTGAGAGCATTTCTCCTGCTGTTAGAAGAACAGGTGGATTGGTTTGAAGACAGAGAACTCGACAGGTATGACGACTGTTGTGCAACGGCTGTGGTCTGACGACACACACACACACGCACACTGAATTATTAATGTATGCGAGGCCTCCACACCCACAGTTAGACTTTGGCGTCGACACCACTAAGTGTTTAATGAGCAGGGAAACAAGTGAAAAGAATCTGGCAGTCTGTGGGAACACGCTTTGACTTGATGTTTTTATGGACTGGCAGACGGGTTAATGTTCAATAGAGCTAAGGAGGTTCAGTGCTTATTGTGGGAATACGTTAAACAACACATGTGTTTGCAACCAAACGAGTAACTCAGCCTGGGCTTGGGCAGTTAATTAATTATGAGTTATCATAACAGCTGATTGTCCAGCACACTGTCATAGCAAGAAAACCCTTATGGAAGTGATCCATGGTTTGGTTTTGCTACAAATAAAACTATCACTGCTCAAATTAATTGAAGTTTTGCAACCAAAGTTTAATCATTATATTTGTGGGAAAACTCTGGTTAAGCTATACAAACTCAACTATAATCATTTATAGTGTTTTTTTTTGCAATGGACTGATGCACCCCAGCATTGGTAATGTATTACACATTTAAGAATGTGTTTTTTATTGTACTTTATCTTTACATGTCTTTATTGTGCTGTCATTTATTTATATTGGGCCACATAAATGTGTTCCTGCAAAAATATTCGCATATTCCCACGCTATATGTAAATTTACCAGTCCGATTCTGAAGACTGTTCTTGTAAAGGTTCTGGGAACATATTCATTTTGATCATTAAAATGATGGGAATATCACTTTTGAATGTTGCATTGCATTAACAACGTGTATACTCACGATACTCCATGTTTAGAGAACATTATTTACCAAACAAACGTTATTGAGTAAAGTTTGCTGTTGCTATGGCGACTATAAAACTAACTTCTGCTGTTGCTACTGGAGTCTGGTTTACAGTGGAGCTGGAAAAATTGATGTTAAAGCCTCTCCTCAACACATGTCTGTCCGTGTAGTCACATTCAAGAGAGGAAAATCCAGCTTTAATGACTTGTTTCCGTAACTGTGTTTCCCGCGAGCTCGCGGCGCGCAGCATTCTGGGAGTGTTTCGTAACGCGCCCTGACTCCCTTTAACCGCACATATTCGGTTCCTGCTGCCTGAAATGCGATCCAGATGGCAGGGCAGAGTCTGTGCCACCAGCAAACACAATACTGGAGCTGTCACAGGCACATCTCTGAGTCTAATAAGCTCGTTTAACTCCAAGCCAGTTTTCTGTCCCTGACTGGACCAGTGTGTTCACCCAGCTTTACCCAGTAAACCGCGGTCTGGTGCTCGGCTTTGTGTTGAGTTGTTGAAGTTTCTAGAGTTTCTAGGCTTCACACACACACACACATGTCTGGTCAGCTATCCTAATGGGGACTCTCCATAGGTGTAATGGTGTTTCTACTGTACAGACTG
>JAUMHQ010000050.1:293547-304934 GCA_032361165.1 Enteromius paludinosus
TCTCTCTCTCTCTCTCTCTCACACACACACACACACACACACACACACACACACACACACACACACACACTCTCTTTATCTCTGACACACACACACACACACACACACACACTCTATCTCTGACACACACACACACACACACTTTTGACATGAACAGAGAATATTATTTCTGATTGTTTTCTGCATGTCCAGTTTTTTAAAGGTTTGTTCTTGTTTTTGGTTATGCAAATGTTGAGAGAACATTCCATTTGATCATTTTGAAACAATGCTACTTTTGAATGTTCTTAAACAGTAACATTCAGAAAACATTAGACAAACGTCCAAATAACGTTTCAGAAGAAGATTCCATAAATAATATTTTAGAGCTAATGCTTTCAGATTATTATTAATCACCAGATAACTCTAATGAACATTACCATTCCTCTGCAAACACATTTCTGTTTGCCAGCTCCATATGAAATATGGTGAATATCTCGAGTTAATTCGCTCACTGACTGTAAATGCATCCAGAATATTTATGGCAGTCAAAAAGGCTCTGATGTTCTGTAGAAACATGCACATATTTAGTCTGTGAGTGTCCTCTAGTGGACGAACAGTGCAGTTTTACTTATATTTATTGTTTACTTGACAGTGAATGCAATGCGATGAATTACAGCCAACAAACTAATTCTGCGTGCAATTTAAACGAGTAGAAATACTGGCGATTCCTCGTTTGTTCAAAAGTCATTTACTTGTTTAAACCACAATGGAAAAAAATGTTAAGTTAAAAATAATAACATCTAAATGAAATGGTTTTACTCCGGTCAGAGAGTGTCTCTGGAGCACCGCAGCAGTCATCAGCAGCTCAGCTGTATCTGTAGACTGTCCACATTTTACATTTCTCTTTTTTAGATCATGTTCTATAAAGATTTTTTGTAAACCTCATACCGAAAATATATCAAATCTTCATGTTTGATGAGTAATATGCATTTCCAAGAGCTTCATTTGAACAACTTTGAAGGAGATTTTCTCAATGTTTTGATTTTTTTTGCACCCTCGGATTTCCAAACAACCACACATCAACGCAAAGATTATGTGTCCAACTTCGACATTTTGATTTCTTCCTGAATTAACCCATACACTACTGATCTGGTGGAAGAATTCAGGAAGAAATGTCTTAAGGTAGGCTAATGATCCGTGTTAAGGGTGCAGGTCAAACACACCTGAGCCATCGAGTGAAGTCACTTCTGTTCTTCTACCTTAAATCAGCTCTTTCTGCTCCCAGAGGGGTCTGTTTAGAGCTGAGATGTCCCTCCGAAATACTCTCCCCTGCAGCACGCGTCTTCTGTTTGCGTGTCGAACTGAGAATAGAGTTCATGACCTCGCGCACGCGTCAGAGAGCGGCACGCGCCGTGTTTGTGTTTCGAGCAGATGTTCTCTTCACACCTCCTCCATATCACCGCCTCTGATTAAACCAGGCCTAACATATATGTGTTCTAGACAGTATATATAAAACAACGCTAGATGAACATCCGAATAAACATAATGCATAAATAATTTGTGTAATATGTGCATCATCGAACGTTCTGTTAATTATTGTATTGTGAAGCTGTTTTTTATTTGTTTGTCTTGCATTTATTAATCGAAATACATTCAAATGTAATTTTTTCTATATTTATGTAGGGTCTACAGCTGTTAGTAAATGTCATTGGAACATTATTAATTCTACCTGCCTGAAAAGTCACTTAATAATGGGACTGTTATGAGCTGTAAGAATTTTAAGTGCGCATTACAGCAGATGAACGCGTGCGGAATGAGAGGCGAGCTCACACGAAGGTTCTTCTGTTGTTCTTCTTCACTCTGAGGTTTGGTCAGAAGTGTGAAGTGACCATGTGTTTGGCGGGAGTGTGACCTCGCACCTGACGCGACGCGCGAATGCACCGTTTGGCACGAGCACGCGCACGGCTATATAACGTCTCCAGAGTCGAGTCTGAGCATCACTCCGATCGGAATAAACCCTTCAGCTTCTCTTTCCACGGACACGATGGAGAAACTCTCTTTAACGAACGGATTCGGCTCTGAAACAAACGCGACGCGACCCTGGAGACCCTGGATACACAGAAGCAGCCCCGGGCGCAAAACCAGCGCTTCTAAGGTGCGTTAACGAGCGAGTTTTGTTATTGTTTTATTATAGTTATTATTGTCATGATATTAAACCATCATCTCTTTACTCTACAGCCTTATGAAAGAGCATCAGCTGCTGACCAGCACTCGAAGGCTTCTGTGATCACACACCCTGTAAAGTAAGTCAACGCAAATATGTTCTGCCAACGTTTCACTAACGTTCCCAGTAGGTTATGAACACGTTTTTCTGATTGTTCAGGGTTTTCTCATGGCTATAGGAACATTCAGGGAACAATACATTGTATCATTTTGAAACATTCTGGGAATGTTACTTTAATAGAAGTATAGTAACATTTAAAGAGATGAACGTTCCATTTGATCATTTTTGATGCTAGTTTACAGAACATTACACGAACGTCCAGCTGAAACATTCCATTAACGTTCTATAAATGTTTCTGTGCTAACTGTTCAAGAGCACTCCTGTGATGAAGGTGTTATGTGATCTCTGAAGCGTCTGAACTCATGGCTCTATTGATTTCAGGTTGTTCTGGCCCAGATCTCGGTGTTTTGATTACCTGTACCAGGACGCTGAGCTCCTCCTGCGCAGTTATCCGGTTCAGGCCACGATCTGCCTGTACGAGGACTCCGACAGCGACACCGACGATGATGAAGATAGTGATGAAGAGCACGAGAAGGAGCTCAACTGAAGACCTTCATCACTTCATTCATAGACTCTGAATTCCGACTCACTTTATTTAGTCAATGCATGTAAATAGCTGTGAATATGTAGAAAACTAAAGTCTGAATTTATTTTTTTAGTATTTATGATAAATTATTATGCCAACTGTAACTTATTTCCTATGAATAAATATTTGACATTTTTGAAATGCTGGTTTTGCTCTTTCTTTGAGTCGAAATGAAGCAATCTTAATTTGAGTGTTAGCAGAAAATGAAAAGAAAAACGACACGATATAATGAATGTGAGTCTGAAATTAAAGAGGCATATTCAGCTGCATAACAATAACACGTTCTAAGCCTGCAATCTCATGAAGTTACAAAATTGTTATTTCTGAAGGTTCTCTGAAGGTTAAAACATCCTTTTGAACCTTCCCTGAAACCAGTAAGAACATTTCTAAAACACTGTCCTGACGACTAACTTCAACACTCCAGGAGTACCGTGTTCTTCTGCGAGCATTCTGAGAAGGTTATTAAAGAGCAGATAGTGATTGTTCTCTTGTCTGTGGTTAGTTGGCCGAATGACCAAATGTTAAAAACATACCTAAATGTGATTATTTGGGCTCTGGGTAATAATTTCCTCTATAGAGCACACAGACTGTACTGAACCACATGCTTGTCTTTACCCAGAACGTTCACTGGACAAATGTTTCAGTGTGAGTGTGTACTGAGGTGTTGTGCTGGGAATATGTTGGAGTGTGTGTGAGAGAGAGTGTGTGTGGGTCGCGACCCGCTCAGGTGTCAGATGGACATGTTAACGTCTGTTTTCTCAGACACACAGACTCCTCTCACACAACATATCTGTCTATCTACTAAAGCTGACTCTCAAACAGCAGAAACACACCAAATCTACAAAACATCGCTTTTTCTCCCATTTCGACTCATAAAACACTTTTAGCGAAACACAACACACACTTCTTTTTCCCAACTTAGCAAGTCAGAGGAGAAAGCAAATTCAAATGCACCGGAAATATTGGGAAATATTATTCTCATGTATTTTCAGCATCATTCCTCCAGTCTTCAGTGTCACATGATCTTCAGAAATCAGAATCATATACTGCTCAACAAACACTTCTGATTATTATCAGTGATGAAAGCAGGCGTGCTGCTCGATGTTTTTGTGGAAACTGTGATACTTTGTAATTTTCAGCATGAATAGAAAGTTCAAAATAACAGCATTTTTAATAACATAAAATATGTCACTTTTGATCGATTTAATGCATCCTTGATGAACAAAAGTGATTGTTTCTTTCTAAAAGACTCTCACTGACCAGAGAGGAGAGTTTTAGTGTAAAGTATAAAAAATCAGTTTGTTTTGTTATTTGTGTGTGATCGTGAGAGGTGTGTGTGTGTGCTGAGGTGCTGAGCTGGGAATATGTTGTGTGTGTGTGAGGGTGTTAATCATGTCCATTAAGGATGTGTGTAGATTCACACACTGTGAGTTTGACCGGTCGAGCCTCCAATACAAAACACTTGAGACAGTTAGAAGAACTAAGAAAGAACTAAGATAGATGAGTCTGTGTGAAAGTCTGATTCTATGCTCCAAACGTTCTCATTTAATTCTCAAATTATTTTTTTCTATAAATATTGTTGAATGGAAGACAAAACTTTATGTATTAAAGTGAATTTGTGAACCTTTGACCAACCTTTGCTCAGACGCTCATGGAAGGTGTGACGTGTGTGTTTGTGTGAGAGTGTGTGTGAGAGTGTGTGATTTAACACTGTTAGAGATGTGGTGTGACTGTGGGAACTTGTGTGTGGTGACTTTCTGAACCGTTATGAGCTCTGTTTCATCTCATGCCAGTGTCCAGAGGTTTGTCTGACTGTCAGGTGTAGTGTGTATATGTGTGTGTGTGTGTGTGTGTAGCCATTCATTCGATCAAAAATACAGTCAAAGAAAAAGGTATTCTTTGAAATATTATTAGTGGTTTTCTATTTTAAAATACTTTAATCTGTAATGTATTTCTGTGATGTTCAGCATCATTCCTTCAGTCTTCAGCGTCACATGATCTTCAGAAATCAGAATCATATACTGATGTACAGCTCAACACACATTTAATACCAATGTTGAAAACAGTTGTGGTGAATGATGTTTTTTAGAACCTGTGATACTTTTTTCAGGATTCACCTTTTAAATAAATAAATACTTTCATTCATTCAGCAAGGCTGTGTGAAATGTATTTAAAAAGTGATAGTAAAGAGGTGTATAGTTAGAAAGGATTTTGTTCTGTGGGCAGCAGAGGGGGCTGTTTCACCGTTCAGTTTGTCTTGGAAAAATCAGTCAGATTTCCTTCTATTTCTCGTTATATTTCCCTTCAGACTCATTGATGTTGTTTGTTGATCATTGCATTAATTCTGCTTAAAAAGTCATGCGCTGCAGCACGTGTTTCCAGCAGATACACACACATTCGCAGAAGATTAATAATTTATCTCCGGGATTGCGATTATGTCAGTGCAGACATGAAACATGATGTGGGGGTTTCAAGTTTTGCAAAAAGTTCATTTCTGATAGGTTTTCACATGTTTGTAGTCGGAGTCGTGTTTTGTAAACGATCACATGCTGCTGCTGACGAAAACTTGAACATATTACTGTCTTTGTTTATAAACATTTTTTAACCATGGAGAAATTGACTTTACAATATTAACTGTACACAAGTGAAGACTGCGGTGTGTTTATGTGTATACAAACAAGTACCTTAGCGGCGGGCCGCGGACGCGCGAGACTTCCGGTCTGAGCGGTTATTGCCGTGTTGCTTTATATTGATAACTGTTGTTTGTTTGCTTTTTAATTCATGATCATAATTATAAACACACTAGTTAATAGCAGAAATATTTATTATTTATTGAGACTTATTTATTGATTGATCGCGAAGGAACCGGAAGTCTCGCACACTTAATAACACATTCACTTCTTTATTTTTAGTTGTAGTTTATTTCTTCACACTTCTAATTCCTAACACTACTATTAACTTTCTGGCAAAGTTATCTCATCAAATATCTTCCAGTAACATTAACAGAATGTTTGGTAAAAGTCATGTGGTCTAATAATGTTTATTATTAAAAGCATTATTCAGACGGCGTTTTATTTGGACGTTTGTCTAACATTTTTAAATCTTGCTGCTTGTTTCAGAGACCATTCAGAAATAACGTTCCCATAATGTTTGCAAAAAAGAACCTTTGCAAAACCAAAATAAAACATTTCTTAAATGTTTTTAAAACGTTTTCATAGATTAGTGGTGTCGTTAGCAGTAGATTTGTGTTAGCTGGCTATATGGTTAAATGTGTTTTTAATTAAAATTTTCCACCAGACTAAAGTACAGATATCTGCGTGAATCGGCTCTGGACTTTCACAAGAGCGAGCCAAGCTTGTGTGTGTGTGTGTGTGTTCTGTTCTTCAGCATCTGAACTGCAGCTGTAGGTTGAAGCTTCCAGAAAAGTCAGACAGCTCATAAATCAAGTTTGGACACACACACACACACACACACACACACACACACACACACACACACACACACACACACACTAGTTTATCTGTCAAGGGGAGAAAAAAGCAACACGTCAGAGTTGTCACGCGTGGAGATCAGGTTAATGTTCATCAGATGTGTTGTTCTGCTCCGCACTCATGGAATGTCTCAATTAGATATTGAACTGAGCATCTGCATCACTTCCTGCCACACACACACACACACACCTGCATCACTGCAAGAGAAACCTATTAAAACGTAAATCAGAAAATCTTGTGTTTTATAGTTTTGTTTGGTTAACAGTATTTTACTGTAGAAGAACATCACAAGCTTCGGTGTATCTTAGGTCTTGATGAAGACGATACTGTGGGGTAAAATGTATAGAGTTATGTTAAGTCTTGGGTTACTAATATTTTTCAAAATATGTTTTTGTGTGTTCAGTAGAAATAAACTCATTCAGGTTTGGGACAGTTCATGACCACACAATTTTCTTTTCTTTTTTTGGTGTCCCTCTAAGAATGTTTCATGAATGAAGCACCTGCTTTGCAGTGAATAACAATGCTTTTAAAAAGAGCTGCAAGACTATTGCATCAGTGTGTGTGTGTGTGTGTGTGCAAAAGACTGAGAGAGTGTGTGTGTGTTCTGCATCTGTTGCTCACGGTGCTGTACATGGTGGAACATCTCAGATGGGACTCATGAATTTATGAGAGCTTAAAGAGCGCGCACACACACACACACACACACACACACAGAGGAGGCCCATCTGCTTGAGTGACCTGTAGTAATTAGTTATTAATCTTCCCCTGAGACGGAGCTGAGCTGGAATACATTAACACACTTACTGACACACAACAACACACGCAGAGAGATGATGGAAACCCAGGGGGTTATGGGTAGACAGACACAGACCAAGGGGCGGAGCATGTCAGAGGTGGAGCAAGCTGATTGGACGCTGACATAATGAAGAATGTTTGAACAAGTCATTACTAAATATGTGAGGCTTGCCCACTCAAAACACAGGTGGTGTTAGTGGTTGCTAGGGTGTTGCTATGCAGTTGCTAAAGTGTTTTGGGTGACTGTTGCTGGGATGTTGCTGTTTGGGTGATGTTATTGGTTGCTAGGGTATTGCTATTCAGTTTTAAAAGTTGTCTGGGTGACTGTTGTTAGGGTGATGTTAATGGTCACTAGTGTGTTGCTATGCAGTTTCTATAGTTGTCTGGGTAACGGTTGCTAGGGTGTTGCTATGCAGATGCTAAAGTGGTTTGAGTGGCTGTTACTAGGGTGTCGTTGTCAGGGTGGTGTTACTGGTTGCTATGGAGCTGCTAAAGTTGTATGGGTGACTGTTGTCGCTAGTGCGTTGCTATGCAGGTGTTTTGAGTGGCTGTTACTAGGGTGTCGTTGCTATGCAGTTGCTAAAGTGCCTGGGTGTTGCTAAGGTGTTGCTCGGGTGGCATTAGTTGTTGCTAGGTTGTTGTGGGCATTGCTATGTGTTTGTTTGGCGTCTTCAGTATTTTCAGGACATTAGAACGTGGTTGCTATGGTGTTTTTTTTTTTTAGCACACTGGCATGTGGTTGCTGGCGTGTTGTGGCTGGTTGCCAGGTTACAGTGTTTTTAGCATGCTAGTTCACGGCTGCTCAAGTGTTGTGAATGGGTGCCAGGTTTTGCTCTGCATTTTGGATGCAGTGATTATCCTGTGTTGGTATGTTTATTGTGTTGCTATGTGGTTGCTAGGGAGTTCTGGCTGCTTGCTGAAGGAGTTATACACTTTAATACTCAGAGATTAGAGTTTAATCACATTATTTGTTAGTTTAATGTCCTTTTAAGAAATAAGACTATGTATGTATGTGTGTGTGTGTGTGTGTGTGTGTGTGTGTGTGTGAGTGTATTATAGCTCCACACACACACACACACACACAGTCATGTTGAACATCTGGATATAACGTCACACATCAGTAATTCCTGATACTCACCTCACATGATTGGCGACAGAAACAGCAGCATGACTTTATCCTGCAGAACTACCACAGGCTTGGCTTGAAAATACATATTTCATGCATGTAAAACTGCATCTGGTCTCATCTGCACACATGTGAACCATATAAGTATACAAGAAAATCAGTTCAATCCAAAGCTCTTCTCAGACCAAAATGACAGAAAATGCCTCAAAAATACACACATTTGTGGATTTATTAAATTGATATAAAATTTAATTTCAATGTTAGTCGACAGCGTTGATCATTTCACGGTGAATGTAATCAAAACTGCAGGTTTTCATCGCAAGAAATTATATTCTGCATAAAGCTGTTTATTTTATAACTACCAATACATCATTCCTGTGATGCTCCTGATACTCTCTAGAGTAAAATCAACAAGGTCAGCACAACCAATGCAACTATGATCTGTCAACAGCACAAAATATGACTGATTGTGCATCAGGGGGAGGAGATTTGGGGTGAATTGAATGAAAACTATGTCAAAGTGCAAACAAAAAATGTATTTTCTTCATGCACTCTGCATTTTTATTCTCGCAGTTTCATATTACGATAAATAATAGATCTATTTTATAAAACCAATGCAACTGTAATATGCAAAATATATTTGATTTTGGATCAGAACAATAAGAACTGGGTTGAATTTACTTTAAAATAATGCTCTGCACTAATGGAAACCTCATTTTTTTTCATGCATTTCAGCTTGTACTATTGGCTTTAGATTTCTGTAAATAATACATTAAAATAATTTAAATTAGCAAAAAATCCGCACAACCAATGAAAATGCAGTCTGTAAATACAACAAAATTGAATTGATTTAAAAAGATTTTTAGGGTGAAAATGTTCTTAAAATACTGACTCAGGGCAAACCTAGGACAATTTTCTTTGTATGTTTTTTGCACCTTTAAAACACTGTAATAGATTTCAAATTCTCAATTCTACACAACAAATTAAGAGCAGCACAACCAATGCAATTATGATGTAAAGCCAGAAAAATATCATTCATTTTGCATTAAAAAATTATTATTTTTATGTCGCTTTATTTCAATTACCAAATTAAAGGTAAACGACATGCTGTGATTAATGATAACATGAACTGATATGATAAATATGCCACAGTGCAAACAAAAAAAGTCTGTTTTCTTCTACTGTAAATCATATTTAAATATAATAAATAAATTAAATCAATGAATGAACAGCAGTACAGCAGATGCTATACATACTGAACAATTTGCATCAAAGTAAAGGTTTTTAAATAATGCCACTTCATGCAAAATATAATTTCTTCCTCTTTTAGTTAGTGATCTGACGTACACGTGTTCTTGATACTAGTGCTTGAATAAACAGCAGCACGAGAACACGGTTATATTTGAGCACAGCAGCAGTCATAAGAGCTCAGGTGTATCTGTAGAAACAGACAACATTGGGTCAAAACGATACATTTCTCTTTTAGGACCAAAATCATCAGGATATTAAGTAAAGATCATGTTCCATGAAGATTTGTGAATTTCGTACGGTAAATATATCAAAACTAGTAATATGAACTGCTAAATCTTCATTTGGACAACTTTGGATGGTTTTGCACCCTCAGCTTCCAGATTTTCTCCTGACAAACCAGACATGAATGGAGAGATGATTTATTCATCTTTCTTATGACTGCTCTTGTGCTCCGGGGTATTCTGCGGTCAGCTGCCGTTGCTGATGATGACTGATGTGGTGTTGTGTCCGGCGCTGCTCTGAAAGTGCATGAGAGCGGTCAGTCTGTCCGAGCCGGGGCTGCTGAGAGCAGGACTCGCGTCTCTGAGGTCTCGGTGCAGGACGAGGCGATCCGGTCCTCTGCAGACGGAGGAGAAGTACTCGCTCACGCAGCCCTCCTCCAGCTTGATCTGCTCCTGTCTCGCCCGGCTCTGATCCTTCCTCGACTCAAACGCCCGGATCTCACGGCAGCTGTCTCCTGAGTCGCCCGAAGAGCCTGGAGACACGTCCTCCACCTCCTCGTCCCAGCCAGCTGAGACAGAGACCAGGAGTTGTCAGCATGGCTAAAGATTGGAGATGTTTGGAGATGAGAGTGATCATGTGACTCACGGTGAGTTTGATGGTTGTGATGAGCTGCTTTAGTGACCGGAGCTCGAGGCGTCTCCCACCATCCCTCTCTGCCGCTGACGCTCTGAACGTGTGTGTGTGTTTGAGCACATGTGTCCAGTCGCTGCGGGGAGGCGGAGTCTGTCTGAGGGCTGCCGTCCCATTGGCTGTCGCGGTCAGAGTCTGAGCGCTCGGGCTGGAAGAACGAAAACTGCTGAAGAACACAAGAAGACGTGAATGTCCTTCGAAAACACACTCTTTTCTCATTATCCAGAGAGATTATACTGTTATATTTATTTATAGTGTCTCTTAGAATGATTTATTTTCATTATTTGGCTGGACTCCAAAATCAAAAAATAGAAGAAGTTTTATTGAAATTGGCTTCAGTGAAACATTAAAAGTGTCCTTCGGTGTCACTCATCATGAAATCTGATATATTGTGAATGTGCATTAAAAATAACAACACACTTTTCCCCTAATTTTTGCTAATTAAAAAAAAAAAAAAAAAAAAATTAATAAACAAATATATATATTTTGGTCAGAAGTAACAATAAAGACACTGATTACATTAGGGTTAACCCTAACCCAAAATTCTAACAATGGAGTGCATGTATAAATCAATAAATAAATACACACACACTGTACAGCAGCGATGAGTACAGTGAGTGAAAAATGTGAGAAATTGTGACTAAAAATGAATATATTTAGCTTCTAAAATGTGCATTTTGTACATTATGAACTGTGAAGTGGAGAAGGTGTTTGAGCGTGATAATAATGATTTATTGTGGTTAATACCTGAGGATACGGAGAGGCCAGGATCTTGACCGCTGGGGCTCTGTCCAGAGTCTCTGTGTGGTTTGTGTACGGAAACACAGGCCTGCTGGGCTTCAGCTGCTCCAGAGACAGAGCCAGACCTTTATACTCCGTCTCCCTGAACACACACACACTCATGTAGTGTCTCCATGTGTTCTGGGGTCTCTCCATAGGTGTAATGGTGTTTCTACTGTACAG
>JAUMHQ010000050.1:338346-351317 GCA_032361165.1 Enteromius paludinosus
AAAATTTACTGGTATTCCTATCTTTGTGGGGACAATTGGTCCCCATAAGGTGATAAATACCAGGTGCACACACACACGTCTGGTCATACACACACACACACACAGTGTTCAGACCAGGGTTGATGAAGTGAGATCAAGGCCTGGTTTCTTCAGCTTCTGATGCTGAAAAGAGCCGCTAGGACAGAGAGATTCTCTGAAATACTCCTGTAAGAGACAGAGTTTGACAGATCGTCTTCGGATCCTCACAGACTCCAGACTGAGCTGCAGGTCAGAGGTCAAACGAGGCAATCAGAGACATGATCCTGAGTCAGTGATGTTTGTGTGTTTCGACTGAGATGCTCCAAACGTCATGAATTGATCTGCTCCTGTTCGTGTTCAGACACACACACACTTTCACTCTCCCTCTCACACACACACACACACACAGCGGCTTCATCTGTGCTTTATGGTTTGGTGTATATTCCGGTTATTTTGGTGTCGGCTCTATGGGATGAATTTTCATGTTTATAACATAATAAGACCGTAAGTAGAGACAAAATGAATACAATTTATTTTATTTTATTATATTTTACATTTGGTCATTAAAATGAATGGCAATATTTTGCGCCTTTTTAAACTTTATATTATATTCGGGAGATCAGCACATTCACTACTGGCCTGAAATATTTAGGTTAATCTAACTTGCAATGCTTGATAGATTAAAAAAATTATTTTGTACATTATTTTATTTTATGCACAATTATTTATTGTTTTATATATTATTATTTTTTTTTGATTGCTCAACAGGACATTCGTTAAAAAGCAAAAATATTTATTATTTATTAAAAGCTAGTGCTGTCAAATGCTTGATCATAATAAAAGTGTGTAGTGTGTATATTTATTATGTATATATAAATACACACACATACATGTACATACTTAAGAAAAATATGGTATGTTTATATATTTAATATGTTTATATATAATATAAAATATAAGAATATAAATATATACATGTGAATATTAAAAGAGTATATACTGTACGTGTGTGCATTTATATATACGTAATAAATATACACAGTACACACACGTGTATTGTATAAACAATTTTTAGATGTGATTAATCTTGATTAATTGTTTGACAGCATTAATAAAAATCTAAACTGTTCAAAGCAAATTGCAATATTTGATACATTTTTAAATATTTTTTTATTATATTATTCTATTTTATTATTTCTTTTTTGACATGAATGTATTATTATTCATCACATATAATATTTTTAATTAAATTTTATTCAACAGGTCGTTCGTTAAATGAAGGGGAGCTGAATTATTTCTGCACGAGCCCTACAGTACACATCAGTCCTCTTAACTCTGACCATCGATCAAAACAAACATTTGATCAATAGTAATATTTTTAATTGACTTTGATCATGAAGTGCAGACAGAACTCAGCAGCTCAGAATGAAATCAGTGTGTGTCTGAAGGAGACTGAAGACGTCTGCTGTGTGTTTGAGAGTCTGTTCAACAGATCTGATCTTCACACTGAAGCTGAGACCTTCAGAAACCAATCGATATCTGCAGACACTCGTGTGTGTGTGTGTGTGTGTGTGTGCGTGCGCAGTACAAATCCTCAACACAGATCTCTATCTGGATTGAAAAATAAACATGTCATGAGAGTTCCTGTTATCCTTTACACTCAAAAAAACAAGAAAATATTATACTAAGAAATATTACACTAAATATTTACAATGAATTGAATTTTTTAAAAATAATTAAGATTAAATAGATTATTTCTGAGTTGCATTTTTCTTGTTTAGCTTTTGTTAAAGAAAAGTTTGTAATGTTGTTTATGCAATATATGTTTTCTTTTCCATTATATAGGAAAATAAAACTATACAAAATTATTTATTCCTAAATTAATAATTTATTTTGCTAATGAATTGTTAATTTTTTTTTTACCAAAAATATAATATTTTGAATGATACGTTACAATTATGAATTTTTCTATTATGATGAAGGACCTTCTTTTATGGTACTCTATTACAGTTTTAATTGTTTTTTGTTGTATTGCTTATGGGTTACAGTTATTGTAAAACACATTGGTCAAAGTGTGTTGTTTTTAATTGTGCTATATAAACAAATGGTCATTGTCATAAATAATGTTTTGATATTTTATGCATAAAACATTGAACACTAATATTTTAAATTATTTAAAAATTAAAAAAATAAATAGATGTGAAATTAAAAAACCGCCAGCAGGTGGCAGCACTGTTAATGAGCGAGTCGTTCCGATTGAACCGAGTCATCTAAATGATTGATTCACTCAGGAACGATTCACTCTCCTGTTGCTCAGAGACGCAGAACTCTGCTGTGACTCCGTTTGGATTATTTTTGTTGTCGAAATAGAGCAAGATCAGGCAATACATGGCATCTAAAACGAAGGTCTCTTAATAAACTTCTCTTTTGTTAAACTGTAAAAGTTTCTGGAGAAATAAACACACTCTTCCTGTCAAAAGGAACGCCAGCTTATAAACAAAGCCGTAGATCACTGAGAAGCTACGCAATTGAATCACCCGCGAAACTACCCCGCGATCTACGGCTTTGTTTATTTGTTTATAAAATACATATTTTACAGTCAGTGTTATGCATACTAATCATAAACAGCCTCTGAGTGGTTATCCTTCACAAAACCGAACATTTAACGCAATATTTCAATATTGGACTGTTTGAGGGAGCGGCCAGTAAGTCAGATATTCCCGGGAGCGGGAAAAACGAGTGATAACCGTTTGAAATCATGGACATTCGTCATACTATATCAGAATAAACCCGAATAACGTCCTCTGAACAAGTAACTAATGAATACAATGAATGGAGCTCTACATGTTCTGGAGTGAGTAGCTGAGATGTCTTACCTGTTCGTTAACCGCTTCAGATCTTCAAAGCCATGTCGCTAGTTCCTGTCGCTTCAAGTTCCGTGGGGTTGACAACAGGTGATTTCCAGATGTTAACGATAACTGTCGTTTAATTATAACTTTACTACATCCAGCTGAAGTTCAAATTCTAGGCAAACGCTCCACACACATGCTGCTTTTTGTTGTTTACGGACGTGACGTAACAACGCGTAGACAAATGGCGTCATTTTCCCACGAGATCGGTCACGACCCCTTAAATTATAAATTATTATTAGTAGTAGCAGTAGTATTTTTGGTAGGTTTACCGTTGTAAATTGAGCTATGTTAAGGAGATGGTTTAAAAAATGTAGATTTAGATATAGATTTATGTTTACTTTTAACCAAAAGTTTTATACTGCAGCTTTTAATGTTTATGTTTTTGAATTGTATGTATCTGTATGTAATATATTTACAAATGATTAAAAATATCACAAATTATTTAGAGAATATTAAGTTAAGATTTATGTACTATTTGAATTGTGTATATAATCAAAAATAAATGACTAGTTATTTAGGTTAAATATATGTTTAAAAAAACACTAAATATTTAAATCAACAATTAAAATATTACGTTAACATATACACACACACAATTCATATACAGTTACATTTTATTATTTACATTTAAAATATTTGCCAAATTACCAAACATTTACAGAATATAATGTTAATGTTAATAAAGAAAATTATTTACATCAACTTTTTTTCAAAATTCACTACATTTACATTATATACATCAATAATCAGAATATGACGTTAAGATTTATGTATTTAAATTGCATATAAAAACAACTTAATGCGCTGCATATTTGTCAGTCATATTGTTCAATCTCAGAAAAAAGGACTATGGTTTATTATTACTATTTGCATCTATTTTAATAATCATGTTTTAAATTACATTTACTAAAATCATGCGTAGAATCAGCATAAATCTCTTCATTGTGAAAACAATCATATTTATTCAGATCAAAAGTATGAATATGGTTAAAATGTGAGTAGCTGTGGAACAAGCAATATCCAATGCGTTAAAATGCATGAGATTGAAATAAAAGCATGACAAACATCTCAGCTGTTTCTCCTCGATGTCTTGAGATGAAAGAATGCGTTTCAGTGTTCGGATGATCTGAGGAGAAAGTGCAGAAGAAACGCTGCTGTAATATCCTCTGAAACTGATCTGAGAGCTGCTGCTTTGTGCCGAATAAAAGCACTTCCCTCGAGCAAAGACTTGACATTTTACCTTTGCAGGAGGATAAAATCTCCAGGCTCACGGCACGACGAGGCTGTTTTTAGCAGCACAGAGACTGAAGTAGGATAACAGCTTTATCATAATTACACAGATAGATAGAAAGAGAGACTAAATTCAGCTGGAACATTCCTAAAAGTCCCTCCATACAGTAGAAGTTTCTTCTGCTCACCAAAGCTGCATTTATTTGTTTAAAAATACAATAAAAATGAAAAGAAATGTGAAATATTATTATAATGTACAACAGCAGTTTCCTGTGTGAATCTGTGTTAAAGTGTAATTTATTTCTGTGAAGTTCAGCTGTATTTTCAGCATCATTACTCCAGACTTCCGTGTCACATGATGCTCAAGAAACATTTCTGATTATTAACAATGTTGAAAACATTTATATTTTTGTGGAAACCGTCTTACATTACTATTTAAAAGTTTGGGGTAAGTGAGAAATTAATCTATGATGTATTAAACAGATCAAAAGTGACAGTAAAGACATTTATAATGTTAGATGTCTCTTTCAAATAAATGCTGTACCTGTGAACTTTCTATTGATATTTCTTAATTTATTACAAACATATTGAGCAGCAAAAGTGTGTTCAACTTTGGTAACAATCAGAAATGTGTGTTGAGCAGTAAATCAGTATATGATAATGATTTCTGAAGATCATGTGACACTGAAGACTGGAGTAATGATGCTGAATCAGCGGCATCATGACCAGTGCTTCTCCTGGGTCTGTTTTTGTGTCTCCTGAGGAGTTCCAGAAGAAACAACTGAGACTAGGCTGATATTTGAAAGACTCATCTTCTAATTAGTCTCATGAGCTATAAAAGAGCAACACCTGAGAGATGAGACTGACTACTGGGAGAAAAGAACTAAAGAGAATCACACACACGCGTGTGTGTCTGTGTGTGTGTGTATCATCACTTTCACACAGATCTGTTTGTGGTCTCACACATTAACACCTCTAATCCAGCAGGAGTGTGTAATGATCCACGGCTTTCATCACTCTCATCCTCGCTCGTTTACAGTAACGGTTATCATTTTTGCACTAATAACAGAACCTTCATGTCATTTTTCAAAACTCTAGACACAAAACAATCTTTATTTCTAACAGACTGTCCAATGTTCAAAACTTTGCATATAACAAGCCTTGCATACGCAGAAGAATTGGTTCAAAATACTGATTTATTATGATAGGATCATTACTTTATATCACCCACACACAATATTGACCCAAAGTTTCTCTTGTAGTTATTAGTACATTCATTAAATATAGTTTTCTAAATGTAACACTTAAAAATGCATATTTAAAAAAAAGATAATAATAGGGTGTTTGTCTGTTTTCTTATATTTTCCGTTTTTATTTTAGGTGAGGTTTTAGTGATTTTGCCACGTTTGTTTTTTTATTCTATAGAGTTTAAATTAACGTTTATTTAAGTTTTAGTTAACAAGGGTTAGAGTTAAGTATTTTATTATAAACTTGAACTAAACTGAAGTGACAATAAATACTGCATTGGTAAATAGCTGTAAGTGTTCTGTGTTTTATTGTACTGTTTTGCTGGTTTCTGTTGTAGTTAAATCTAATGATGTGAATCGTGTTTGAAGGCTCCAGAAGTTTCCTCCTGAATGTGATGCTCTGTTTTCTGTCTGATATCGATGTGTTTTCTGTCCGATATCGGTATGTTACTGTCCAATATCGGTGTGTTTTCTGTCTGATATCGATGTGTTTTCTCTCCGATATCGGTATGTTACTGTCCAATATCGGTGTGTTTTCTGTCTGAAATCGGTGTGTTTTCTGTCCGATAACGGTGTGTTTTCTGTCCCATATCGGTATGTTTCTGTCTGATATCGGTGTGTTTCTCTGTCCAGTATCGTTATGTTTCTGTCCAATATCGATGTGTTTTCTGTTCGATATCGGTGTGTTTTCTGTCCGATAACGGTGTGTTTTCTGTCCGATATCGGTGTGTTTTCTGTCCGATAACGGTGTGTTTTCTGTCCGATATCGGTATGTTTCTGTCCGATATCGGTGTGTTTTCTGTCTGAAATCGGTGTGTTTTCTGTCCGATAACGGTGTGTTTTCTGTCCGATATCGGTATGTTTCTGTCCAATATCGATGTGTTTTCTGTCTGATATCGGTGTGTTTCTCTGTCCAGTATCGTTATGTTTCTGTCTGATATCGGTGTGTTTTCTGTCCGAAATCGGTGTGTTTCTCTGTCCGATATCGGTGTGTTTTCTGTCTGATATCGGTGTGTTTTCTGTGTAAAATTGGTGTGTTTTCTGTATGATTACGGTGTGTTTCTCTGTGTAAAATCGGTGTGTTTTCCATCCGATATCGGTGTGTTTTCTGTCCGATATCGGTGTGTTTTCTGTCTAAAGTCAGTGTGTTTCTCTGTCCGATATCGGTGTGTTTTCTGTCTGAAGTCAGTGTGTTTCTCTGTCCGATATCGGTGTGTTTTCTGTCTGAAGTCAGTGTGTTTCTCTGTCCGATATCGGTGTGTTTTCTGTCTGAAGTCGGTGTGTTTTCTGTGCCATATCGGTGTGTTCAGTGTCAGTGTGTATCGGTGTGTTTTCTGTCTGAAATCAGTGTTCTTTCTGTCTGAAGGAGGGATTTTCGAGTCGATAGAGAGCGGTCCGTCTGGACCTGAGGAACTGGCCTTTAAATTTGCGCTGAACACCATCAACAGAAACCGAACACTTCTGCCCAACACAACACTCACCTACGACATCCAGAGAATCAACGTCTTCGACAGCTTCGAGGCCTCCAGGAAGGGTGAGAAAACACTCACAAAGAATGAAAATATGTGTAAATAGAAACCAGTTAGTAAATGAAACCCCCAAATTGTAAATATTTGTAAATAAAACCCACAATGTATATATTTTGTAAATAAAAAATTTAAATAATAGCAAAATGTAAACTAAATATAAACTATAAAATTTGTCAATTCACTTTAAAAATGTAGACAAAGAATGAAAATATACAGTAAATAAAGTAAAATATAATAATATTATGAGATATAAATATAATACAAATAAAAATGAAGAATGTAAACATTTGTAAATCACAAACAAAAGTAAATATTTGTAAATAAAAAAATGAAAAAACAAATGAAATGTAAATACTTGTAATTTAAAACTAACAAAATATTTTAAATGATAATCAAGAAAACAAATATTTGTAAATACAAGCCAACAATTTAATAATTTGTAAATTGAAACCAAAAAACAATTTAAAATATTTATGAATATAAATCAAAAATGTTAAATGTTGGTAAATTAAATCTGTATATCAAAAAGTCAATATTTAGGCGAGTGAATGGCCTGCAAACACACACAAGTGTTTTCTTCTCAACTCAAACGTGTTTAAATGCTCCTGAAGATCGTCTCTTTTCTCGTCCCACGCTGCCCTACTTTCCTGCGCTTTGTCATTTCAAGCGCAAAGCCTCATTTGTAATTTTAATGACCCTTTTTTCTCTGGCTGCTTTCAGACGCGATGGTTACGCTGGAATGGAAAGAGAAATTGGGCTCAATTTAGAGAAATAGCATGCGAGATTTCAGTGTGTGCATTAGTGACCTCGACCGCTAGGAAAAGATGTTTTTACCAAAAATCACATACAGAGGGACGAGAAACGTGTCTGCAATTACTCCGAGAGTATGATGGAATACATTATATCATCATGTTGAACATGAGTGGATTTATACTGTTGGCCACTGAACGAACAAAATAATCACCTGAAACGTGTGTTCTGAAGTCTTACTGTACGACTGTTTTGAGTGAGAAACACTGAGAAAACCTCAGGTTTCAGCACAACATCTCCATTCAACAGCATTCAGTCTGTATGTCTAACACAGACAATAATAATAATAATAATAATAAACTATTGTGGTAAAACACAATTAATCACAGTATAATACACACAAATAAAGCTGCAAGAGCTAAAAATTATATATTTAACCACTTTTCAGGGATGATAATATTTGTAAATAAAACAACTTGTAAGGGGATTTTCTCAATATTTAAATTGTTTTGCTCTCTCAGATTCCAGATTTTTGTTCTATCTCAGACAATTATTGTCTTATCATAACAAACCAGACATCAATGGAAAGATGATACAGTAAATAAACCCCAATAATGAAATTGAATGAATTAGAACCTTGTACCTGTGTTTGATTGGCCCTGTGTGTTTTCTGCCGTCCAATCCCAGCCTGCGAGCAGCTGTCCTTGGGCGTGGCTGCGATCTTCGGCCCCTCCCACAGCTCGTCAGCCAATGCGGTGCAGTCGATCTCGAACGCTCTGGGCGTGCCTCACATTCAGACGCGCTGGAAGCACCAGGTGTCTGATAACAGAGACTCGTACTACGTCAGTCTGTATCCGGACTTCTCCTCGCTCAGCCGGGCCATCCTGGACCTCGTGCACTTCTTCCGCTGGAGGACGGTGACGGTGGTGTACGACGACAGCACCGGTGAGCACTCGGCCAATGGCCGACCAGAACACTAGAGTGCACACTGCATACTGCGTACAAACAGAACACATCATTACAGCACACACGAGTATATAGTTATTATATATTTTTATCATCATTTTAGATCAATTTTGTATAAATTTGAGTTGAAATTTGGATTACTTTTATAAATTAATTTGTTTCGATGCAAGACCAAATGCAAATATTTGTATATATATTATACAATACAATATTTTTGAATATAGATTAAGATATACATATTTGTAGATAATTAAGAACGTAAATATTTGTAAAATGGAGATGTACATATTTGTAAATTATTAAAAATATTTGTAAAATAAAATAATAAATAAATAAAATAAAATAATCACTAATTATTTATAAATGTTAAAAAATAGAATGTAAATACTTGTAAATAATTGTATTTTAATATTTATAAAGATGTACGTTTTTATAAATAATAAAAAATGGAGATATACATATTTGTAAATGATAAAAAAAATAAATAGTTGTAAATAAAATAAATCATGAATTATTTAAAATGTGAAAAAATCTGAATGTAAATATTTGTAAATAAAACAAAGAAATTTTATAAAATGGAGATGTACACATTTATAAATAATTAACAATGTAATTATTTGTAAATACAAAAATGTTAAGATTTATAAATGAAAGATGTCAATCAACATCAAGTCAATTAATGTGTAAAAAAAAAAAAAAATTTAAATAAATAAAATGTAAATTAAAAAAATTATAATAAAAAATTGAAATCAAGATGCACATATTTGTAAGTTATATTTTAATAAATATTCAAGAAAAAAAAAAAGCTACTTGTAAATAAACATTTGCAAATGATCAAGAATGTAACTGCGTGAATAAAAAATGTGAATGTCTGTATAAATAAAACTAGAAATGTCACTCTTTGTAAGACCTTTTAAAATGAGGACATAAAAAACAAAACTAATGTTAGGACTTAAAATAAACACGTTTCCTTCTGCATATGTAAATTTTAACCTAAAATCGTGGTGTAAAATAAATAAAAAGAAAACGGTTCATGGACAGCTCCATTTGTCAGCAGCCTACATAGCAGGTCACCTGGGTGTTTAACGCAAATAGAACGTTATCATAATTCATAATTCATTAGACGGAGTTCAGGACTGATGCAGTCAGATCTCACTCAGTCTCGCCGAACCGCAGCGTTCTCCTCATTAGTCTTTTCTAATTAATAGAAGGGATTTTATTACCTTCTCCGAGCGTTTTGCCTGTAATCACACAAATTAAATCAAAGCAGGACTGGAATCGTTTGTTTTAATTAGCGGTTCAGCGCCGGCTCCCGCTGTCGGCTCAGCAGAAGAACAGAAGCACGCTACGTTCAGTGTAAAACAGTGTCCGAGTGAAGCTTCGGTCCATTCATACGGTCAAAGGTCACTTCTTTACTGTTACATTAACTGGACTGAAAATGAGCATTAGAAGCTGAAGCACGAAAATTGCTAAATGGAAATTAATAAATAAATACCAAATGAGGACTCAAGACTAAAATCTAAATAAATAAATTAACAAAAAAATAAATTTAAATAAATGAAATCTGAATTTTTTTAAATTAATAAAATGGTCATATAATGCACTAAAATTATTGAATTTAGAATTTTTAACAGATATAAATAAATCAAATCTAAATGCAGTATACAGCATATATATTACAACAAATAAAAAGTGCTAAATCATGTCGCAAAATGACAATTAAACTACAATTAACATAAAATAAAAATTTAAGATTATTTCAAATAATAAAAACAACAACAATACATTTAGCAATGCATTTACTAACTGGAAATAAATCAAATCTTAAACAAAAAATAAATGAACCTCAATAGAAATATTTAATAAAAACTAGTAAAAATGGTAAAATTATTAAAAATGAACTTTAATCAACATGAAAACTAAAAACATAATATTGATGGAGAGTGTGTGTGTGATGTTTTGTTGATTTGCTGCATCTTTTCCCAATGTCCTCGATCTCACCTAGAGTAGCAGAGGATGCGGTTGCCAGGCGACCATTAGTTACCCGTTGTGTAAAGGTCAAATAAAGACCCCCACGCCCCCTCCCCAGGTATCCCAGGATGCACTGCTGCAGTCGGTCCCAGCGGAGCGTCATGTGATCAAATCACTTCAGAGCTGCTCAGGACACTCACTGAGTGTGTGTGTGTGTATCACAGATATCCAACATGAAATATATAATTTATATTTATTAGTGTTCATTTAGTTCTGTTTAGTAGTGTTAAGTCAGCAGTTACACAGTAAATTATATTTTTATGATAAGTAAGTGCATTTTTGTGCAATCTTGTCATATTCTGGATGCAGTGCTTTGTTTGCAAGATGTGAGTTTTTTATGAAACTGAAGAGTTATTAGTGTGCGGTTCTGCAGATGCGCTGTTTGAGAGTGTTTGAGTGTTCCTGAACACGTGTTTCTTCAGCTCTGCGGGGGTGTGTGTGTGTGTCTCAGGTCTCATCCGTCTGCAGGAGCTCATTAAAGCTCCGTCCAGGTACAACATCCGTCTGAAGATCCGGCAGCTCTCCGCCGACAGCAAAGACGCCAAACCTCTTCTGAAGGAGATGAAGAAGGCCAAGGAGTTCCACGCCATCTTCGACTGCAGTCACGAGATGGCAGCCTGGATCCTCAAACAGGTGCGTCTCCATCGTCTGCTCACACACACACACAGTGAATTCCCAGCACTCTCTCCACCTTCAATACCACGACTGAGGTGAGACCCTTGAGCAAGGCACCGTTCCCCCAACTGCTCCCCGGTTGGGGGAACCGCTCCGGGTGTGTGTTCACAGTGTGTGTGTGTGTGTGTGGTTGTTCACTTCTCACTGCTGTGTGTGTGTGTGTGTGCATGTTGGATGGGTTTAATGCAGAGCACAAATTCCAAGTATGGGTCACCATAACTGCCCACAAGTCACTTCACTTTCACTTTAAGAACTGCACACAAAATCTGAAACTGCTCACATCTCTCTCAAAATGAAGCGCTGTGTTCAAAATCTCAAAAACACACCTTAATTCATAACATATTAATTCTGTTATATGTGTGTGTGTGTGTTTTGCTAAACATTAAATTTTCATCTCAAGTAATAAAAATACGGTACTTAAGAGCATGAAATAAATATGTACTTCAGAACATTTCTGAAAGCATCTTAAGAATTGCAATAAAATAAAAAATAATCAGAATTTCTCAAGAATTGTGCTTACAAACTTTCTGAAGAAACGTGACGTTTTCTTCTTCAGAAATAAAAATGTGATGTTCCTGAAGGTGAAAATACTGTACATCTCAGAGAAATCTTTCATTTTCTTAAGACAAAAATGTGATGTACTTGACATTTTTGAGAACATTTAGACTTTTTTTTTGTCTTAAGAAATAAAACCATCTGACAGAACTACTCAACAATAGCTCTTCTTACAAAAACAACACTTCTTTTAAACTTCTTGGAGAAATGACATGATCTTAAATAAAAAACCAGAACATTTTAAAGAATTGCACTTTTCTCAAAACAGAACGTGATGTCTTTAAGAACATCTTCAGAAGTTTTGGAGAGTTGAACTTCTAATCTGATCTCCAGTAATTATAATTCTCTCTCTCTCAGAAGAAATGATTAATAAATGAAGGAGATCTGGTGTGATGATGTTTGATGTGTGTCTCGTCTCTTTCTGGCCGTTTCTGACTCTTTCCGGATCGTTCTTCTCGTACTCATTTAATTCTGCAGCATGATGATGATTATTCATCTCCTCCAATCATATTTCACATCTCGTTCTCAGAGTTAGAAATTCTATTAGCGTGAGATTATTACGAAGGCCTCAGAGCGGGAGGAGAAGGTAATGAAGTGAGGCAGGGTTTAAAGATGAAGCGTTACAAACACAAAGCTCGTTGATGTGTGCGTGAACCTCGACAAAACCTAACGTTTTATATAGTTCAGATATAAACCTATCATAGAACCATTAAGATTCGCTCGTTTAGTGTTTTTATGGTAGAAGACTAGAGTTGTGTATTTCTTGGCCAAACACAGCGATATCGAATAGAAACTGTGTAATGCTCAGGACAATAGGAGCTCTAATGTGAGAAAATAAATTATGTAGTTAATTTATAGTTTCAAAAATGTTATAGTTAATAATCGATTATTGGGAATAATAAGTTACTTGTGTAATTATATATTATGTAATTAACTACATGTACTTACTTTACTTTTACACCTGAAATATACTGGCTTTTATGTGTGTGTGTGTGTGTGTGTGTGTGTGTGTGTGTGTGTGTGTGTGTGTGTGTGTGCGGGTTTATGTGGTTTATGAG
>JAUMHQ010000050.1:393183-411155 GCA_032361165.1 Enteromius paludinosus
TAAGCTTGTTTCCTCATGGGGACCTAAGAAATGTCCCCACAAGGTCAAAATTTACTGGTATTCCTATCTTTGTGGGGTCAATTGGTCCCCATAAGGTGATAAATACCAGGTGCACACACAAACACTCTCTCTCTCTCTCACACACACACACACACTCTCACACACAAACACTCTCTCTCTCTCTCACACACACACTGCATCACAGGAGGTCCAGACCCGCCCACAGTCTGACGACTCACCCAATCAGCTGCTCCGCTCACTCCAGAGGAGTGTGTGATTGGCAGCTCTGACTCAGCAGGTTTTTTTTTTTGTCTTGAACTTCTTTCAGAGTTTCTGAACAGAGAACAATGAGTGAATCACACACACACACACACTTTCTCTTTTTCACACACACACACACACACACTCCATCTAAACAGTTTAAAAAAACTATCTTCTTTATATTTTACAAGTTACATATTTTGTAACATTATAAATGTCTTCACGGTTCTTTTTGATCAATTTAATGATAAACAAAAGCGTCACTTTTCATCTAAACCTCTTTAATGTTTGAAATATGAATAAGTGCTTTACATTTCTCCCAGGTCTTTCGATGATCAGATGTGTGTGGGAGAGAAACCGTGTCACACATGAGCGCCGAGCCTCATGGGAAACTATAAAAACACAGTGCATGTATAAAGTGGCGAGCGTGAGCTCCGGGGAATGGCTTTCAAGCGTCTCTGAAGGAGATACAGGAGTCTTTGTGCTGACAGAGAGAGAGAGATTGAGCGGGCGAGCGAGCGGCTCAGGGTCATGTGACCAACACTGCAGACACACACACACACTGCTTCATCATCGCATACATCTGACTCCACCATAGCATGAAATCAGCTGAGACTGAACGAATCTTTTGCTGTGATATCAGTGAGAGTCTGCTCCAGAGAGCCGCAGTGAATGAAGCCTTCGGAGACCAGCGTCAGTCAGTGATGACAAAGAGCGTCAGTGAGGCCAGACACACACTCAGCAGCCAACACTGAAAATATTTGTGTCATTTCCCAGCACAAACCTGGAGATGGAGAATGACTGAAGACATTACGTCTGGATCTCTGAAAGATGGAGCAAATCTAAGCAGGTTTACACATAAAACAAGGACTACATATAAAGAAAATCTGATATAGTTTAGTGCAGATACTGTTGTTTCAATGTGAATGTTTTAATTAGTGCTTTCAAATGATTACATGCCATTAATTACATCCGAAATACATGTTTTGTGTGTTATACTGTGTATATTTATTATGTATATTTAAATCAGTAAATATTTTTTGTAATGTTTACATGTATATACATATATATGAAAAATAAAGTTTGACCATTTAAAATGAGGAAATAAAAAGTGAAACACTACAAAAGTATCATTATTAGTAAGTGCTGTTAAATGATTCGTCACGATTAATCAAATCCAAAAGAAGTTTTTGTATACATAATATATGTGTGTGTGTGTGTGTGTGTGTAAACATAAATATATTTATATATTCTTTAAATTAAATATAAATAAATGAATGTAAATATTTTGTGTGTGTATTTATATATACATAATATACACCGTACACACACATTATGTGAACAAACTATTTAATTTTGAATGCAATTAATTATCATATATATATATATAGGTGCAGCCCTACAAACAATCTCTTCAAACCCGGATTAAAAAAAAATATTACAATCTCAATATTGCTCAAAAAAATGAAAATCAACAAAATCAATGATTTCTCCCTCCATCATTCTTACTTAATTGTGATGTATTTTTCATGACAACAAGACCGATATCTTCTTCTCCAGTAAATGTGTCTTGATGTAATGATGTTCTGGGTAAGAACAGCACTTCTGAGTGTTACTGGTTTCATTGAAAGGTTGCTGAAGGTGTGTTTAACTCAGATGGAGAATCTGGTGTGTTTGTGGTTGTGATGGAGTGTTTCTCATCCACACACCTGCCGTCAGCGCACGCTCAGGTTAAAGAGAACCGACGCTGCACTCTTCATTTACATCCGTCTGACGAAGAGGAGACTCACACACACCTCAGATCGCTTTTTCAGAGCTGAGTTAAAATAACTAGCAGTTGTTTTTTTATGCCGGAGACTTGAATGAAAAGAACAAAACCCCAGCTTCCAGAGTTTCCACTGAGGTTCAGGAGCGTTAGTTTACAAGCAGTAGGCTGTTTCCTGTGCTGTTTCAGAACGCTCTGTTCGAATAGATGTGGAGGACTGGATGGAGACAGCGATGTAGAATCGGTGGGCGGGGCTAAACAGGCAGCGACATAGCATTGATAGGAGGGACTAAACAAGCAGTGATGAAGAATCGGTGGGCGGGGCTAAACAGGCAGCGACATAGCATTGATGGGAGGGACTAAACAAGCAGTGATGAAGAATCGGTGGCTGGGGCTAAACAGGAAGTTATGTAAATATGGTGGGTGTGGCTAAACAGGCAGTAACGAATAATTGGTGGGCGGAGTTAAAAAGCAATGTAGAAGCAGGCATTGTTCTTCTTCTGCATAGGCGGGGCTTATGCACACTATTACATCATAGAGCAGAACATTCCACAAGCTGTGGGTTCGGTAGACTGCCTTCAGTCGAAGCTGTTTGAGTTCTGAAACGTACAGGATGTTTCTGTAGTACAATGTCAGATGATCAAGAGAATTTTGGTTATGGTTCATGACCCCTTTAAATGTCTACTTCTAGCGCTTTTTTACCGCTTCATAAGTGTCAGTTCCAAAACAGTGGACCAATCAAAAGAGCCCAGAGGCGGGGCAAGCACTGCAAGCTTTTGTTTACAGTATTAAGTTGGCATGGCAACTGCTTTATTTGACGGGAAACAGGGAGGATGCGTTCGGAACTGCTTTTATTTACAAAAAACACTCCTGAGTGCTACGTCCCGCTATTTTAGATACTAACACGGCTTCTGTGTGAACAGCGCACTTCAGTCTTTCTACTTTCAAATCTTAATCAACGTCTTACACTCTACAGGTTTTATTATGAGGTTCATTTAAGTCTTTCATGTTTAACGGACATGATGTCTCAATGTTACTAGAAGCATTCTCCTCCATTTCTAACAGATTCAGAAAAATCTACTTGTGTAAAAGAAAAAACAGTTTTGGCAGATATTTCTTCTGGTTTTAAGCATAAACTTGCTTCAATTTAATCTGAAAAATCAAACCTTAAATTACTTCTCCAGTTAAAGTCTCTTGATTTAAGGATGCTGAGGTCTGGAAAACGAGACAGATAGACTGAGCAATACCAGCATTTTTTGGCATTTATGATTTATGTCCTTTAAAGGCTTCATTAGTTAAAGGGTAAAAGTCATTTGAAATGAAATCATACACCAGTTTTTATTTCTGCTACTGCTTTGTTTTCCAGATAAAGCCGACACTTTTAAAAGATTTACCAAAGTGACAAATAAAACATCTAACAGTCGAGCCGTTTCCATCAGATCTGATCAGATGAAGGGTTCATCGTGGAAGCTGCACGGTCATGTTTTAAGCTTGTATTGATCGCGGGCACACACACACACACACACACACACACACACACGCACGCACGCACGGCTGTCGCCATGGTTACTGGGCTCAAATGTGATGTTAACATCTAATGAATGGCCATATTCATTATCACAGACAGTCTGTTTATGTGTCACAGATGAAATATTGCATTGTTTATTCATTTCTAATGTATGCTGTTTATATTACACATATACGATATACTGAGAATACCCGGAACACTAAGATTACAACAATTTAAGAGTGTCATCCAATGACATCCAGCCAAGATAATAAACATGAGCTTTAATCACAAATAGCAAACTAATAATAATGTAATATACTAAGAATACACACAAATTATTCAAAGTCTGAGCAGAAACTGGTTATAATTGCAGATGAATCTTCAGGTTCACTGAGGGTGAGACCAACATGTCGGACTGTAGCTCCTCCGGCATGTTCTCAATCAGGTCCTCTCCCAACTAATTAAACAAACTCAGTTTCTGAATGCAGATAAGCTTGATGCCTTTTACAAACATTACACTTTGCTTGTTTAACAGTCCTGCTAATAACAATCACGCGGGGAAGCAGAATTGTACGCTTTTTAAAACCATTTTAACACAGCCATGTCACCTGTTTAATAATAATAATAATAATAATAATAATGTGAATTAAACATTTCTGCACACTATCGAAACAAATGAAATAAATTAGGACATTTCACCTGTTTTAGTTTTTTTAAATAATTATTACACCGGGAAATACTTTCCGTGTTCTGAGTGTAAACAAGCTTTAGGCTTTTAAAACAGATTCAGCAATTCTTCATCACCTGTGTCATAATAATACTGGAATGTTCTGGGTGTAAAGATGTTTTAGGGCTATTGAAACATTTGAAATAAAGCTGTATCGGATTTATAATAATAATATTTACAATATTAGTACTAATAATATCCCAATAGTAATAATAGCAGTAATAACAATGTGTCACCCTACACTACAATGAGTATTTCTGTAGTAATAGCCAATAATACTACATCATATGAGTCGACATTTTTCTTTCAAACCAAAAATCATTAGGATATTAAGTAAAGATCATGTCTCATTAAGATATTTTCTAAGTTTACCAACATAAATATATCAAAACTTCAATTTTGTATAAGTAATATGCATTGCTTAAGACTTCATTTGGACTTTAAAAATGATTTGAGCTCGCTCAGACTCCAGATTTTCTAATAGTGGTATCTCAGACAGATATTGTAACAAACCAGACATCAGTGGAGAGATGGTTTAATCTGCTTCAGATGATGGATTTTAATATTCCAGTTGCAAAAAAAATTGACCCTGGTTTTGTGGCCCAGCAGGGTCACATATTATTATTCTAAAAGAAATGTTTAACGTGCAACATCCAGTGAAAGCAGACTGATGCTGCACACACACACACACACACACACTCTCAGCTGTGTGACCCAGTTTCGCCTGCAGGAATATCGGAGCAGATTCTGGTCGTGTAACTCGCATCAGTAGCTGCTGATATCAGACACACAGAAACAGAAACACTCCGGAACGATGCGAAGCGATTTAACGACCCGCGCGTGTCTGATTAACGCCTCGCGCTCACAGCAGACCTGAACGCTCGTGTGCGTGAATGCACAGAACAAACTCACCTGAACGATGATGCTGGTGATGATGAAGCACAGCGATGAAAGCCAGCGGAGAGCAGAACTCATGTTCGGTCGGGAATCGATCGGACTCTTTGATTCCCAGCGTCGCGCATCCGAACAATAGCGAGCGATCGAACAGCGTTCGGAGCGCCGAACCGAGCCGAAGATGAACGAGTGGAGCTTCCGCCGTCAGAACGCGAGCGTTTCGTCCATCTGCCGGTTCCGTGCGCTCGCTAGCGGGTCTGTGGTTCGGCTCTGCGGGACGGATGAATGATGGAGACCCTCGGAGACTCTAATGAAGCGCAGCAGCGGGTTTCTGTCTCTCGGGCCGCGTCCCAAATCCTCCGGCGCGCCCTAACTAGGGTGCAGCGTTAGTGTGCGCCGCGCCTGTGTCTCCCTCGAAGCGCCTCGTGCGCCAGCGACGCCCAAACGCTGTGCACTAGATAGGCAGCTGAGAGGGATTTAAGCCGCGACCCTTTGTCGCCCCGCCCTGAATCTCTGAATCTCATCACATGAACAAACCTGCTTTACATCATCCTCATATCTTACCTCATATTTACACATCAGGAACACTTACATTCACTGTCATACACTGTGCCCTGTTTGTATGAAGTACGGCACTATTTATGGACATTATTAAATACAATATTTTTTACAAATAAATCTAATATCTATTCATCGAATTTAATCAAATGCGGCTTTTCAGGCTAACAAGAAAGGTTAAAATAAGAATGTATAGCTCACTAAATTCAATGAATAATTTGATGTAAACAAATAAACACAGACAAAGACAGGTTAACTGCCAATCTAGTTATTAGTTAAGTTTCCAAAGCAACGTTTAGCATTTTCGTTTAATTTGTCTTGTAATAATCAAAGCATGAATAAAAATTCACTTTAGACAGGGCTATAAAAAACTAATAAGAATGATGGAAACATCAAACTTCAGTTTAAATGAAAGCAGTTTAGGAGTATTAATAAAGAAACATAAAATTACTTCAGTGATACTAATATTTTAAAATTATTAATATTTTGAACTCCTTTTCATTTTGTGTTTTAAATTGAAATTTTAGTTAAAGTTTTGCAATTTTGTGTCAATTTGATTCATTTTAATGTGTCTATATAATTTCCTTTATTATTATTAAACGCTGCACTGATTTTTTTTTGTAAAATATTATTTTACTCCTTCTATAGCATAATATACATGTATATAATAAATAATATACATATAATATAATTATACATATACATGTAATATACATTCCATTTCTTTTTCTTTTTTATTTATTTACATTACATATGTGTATTTTTTAAGGTCTGTGTGCTGTTGTTTTCTCTGGAAGCTTGAACTAAAACACACTCCTTGTATGATCAAACATACTGTCTGACATAGCTTTAGATTTAGTCTAGCTAACTAACTCCGACAATAATAACAGCTTACGTCGTTATTACATGATAACTGAGATAAACTATTAATCTAATACATGGAAATCCAGTGGTTTGGACCTAGAAGCTCTCTGTTTCCAGACCTTAAAAAAAACAGAATCCAGGAATCCAGACATGTGCTAAACTTCTTCGGTTCTAATTCCTCAGTAAAAGATCTAATTAAACATACTAAAAGAGTTACATGAACAACACAAACTTAATAAAACCAATGGGCTGGTAAACAAACACTGCAGATTGAAGAACTGACTCTTTAAACATCATTAATGAGAGGGTCAGACTGCTGTTGGGTTTATTTAAAAGTCTCAAACTCATTTTAAGGTGCACAGTTTTCATCTTGTATTGTGCTTCATCAGCAGGACAGACAGATGAGGAGACAGACAGACAGCAACAGAGGCGCTTTACAGCCGCCGGCCAATCGGCGTCCAGCTCCCCCCGAGAGCTGCTTTCTGATTGGCCGATGAGCTTCACCACGGTGATGGAATGTGGACAAAGGGTTTCCCTGACGAGCTCCAGTCACGTGACCTCTGGATCAGATCCGCTGGAAACTACATGCTACATGTAAGATGTAACATTAATATTTACTACAGACCAAGCACGTTTTATTGTTGTATTGCATGTATTAAAGTGGGCGTTTGTAGCAGCAGCTGCTGTCGGTGTCACGCGCGCGTGTCGCCGTCTAGCGGCCTAATGAAAAACTACCACAAGCTAAAGTATTGAGTATTTCACTCAAAAATGATTTTTCTGTCATTATCTACTCACCCTCGTGTCTTGAAGCCGATGTATCATAGTGGTATAGTGGTCCTCTTATTTAGCCCTGAATGTGCATCAATAAGTCACATCTAGCTTCAAAGTAATTAACAGGAAAATAACAGAATCAAGTATGGGAACGTTCAGTAAGCTAAACCAATGTTGTGTTGATTATACGAAGTGTTAAAATAATAAAAACACCAGTTTGAAATATCAAGAAGCAAAACGGACTGGAATATAATAACTAAGCAAATACACCGGAAGTCTCGCAGACTCTGATTGGATGATGCATTGCATGAATAAAAGTCAATAAAGATTATTCTTTTTTATGTGCTCCGTGTGTGTGTGTGTGTGTGTGTGTGTGTGTGTGTTGTCCAGCAGGTGGCGCTCTCGAGTCGCTGCAGCTCTGCGCTGTTGTGTGATGTAGTTCTGTGGGCGGATCCATCAGTCTTTAAACGCACACACACGCACAGCGAATGTCTGCGCTCTCACACTCATCCACATCATCGGATCTGATCGGACGCGACTGTTTCTCACGGTAAGTCACACTTTCTCTTCTCACATTACAGCAAGTTCAAAAACAGAGCAGAACAGCCTGAGACACAGACATTATTATTATTAAAACAATCATGTCACATCAGCCGCAGCAACACTAGAAGAATACACTGATCTGATTTCTCTCTGTTTTTGTGAAGCTCTGTCCTCTGATGTTAGTGAAGGTGATGGAGAAAGAGCTGAAGTTTGATCTGTGTCATTGGTAAAGGTCAGTGTTCAGTCAGTCAAAGCTATTAATTAAAGTCATCAGCTTTAGGACCATCTCTGATCTGTGATGCTGTTACAGAGAGACGCATATCTCAGTCAAAGCAACTGATTGAACTCACGAATGATCTTCTGAAGTCATATGATGCTTTGTTTGGAATCAAACTCGTGATCTTCTCATTGTTCATGTCACATTCTTCCAATTGAGTTAAAGGACTTCTTCGTCATCATCATCATCCTCATCTTAATCCACTCCAGTCAGAGAGAGGACAACAGGGCAGCAAAACATCATCTTCTTCCTTAGTATGTTTGTCTTGTTTTCTAGCATATCTAAGAATTCTGGAATCTGACTGAAGTTATTGTTTTCCAAAAAGAAGAAGAAAAATGGCATTAAGATGGGCAAAGAATATGCCAGATATTTGCTTGTATTTTTTTTTAGAAAACAAGAAATAATATCTTATGTCATTTTACTTGTCCAGTAAATGGATCCTGATTCAAGAATATTTAGATGTTTATACAAGAAAACAACAAAACATTTTTTACCCATCTGAAGACTATTTTTCTTATGAAACTGCTGGGTTATTACACAAATCCCATAAATAAATGTTCTCAAGAACAAGACTACTGAGCAAGAGTCTGATGTTCTGCAGTTCTGATGATGATCATCGAAGAAACACAGTACACTCTTAAAAATACAGTAGGTGCTGAAAAGGTTCTTCACAGCAGCGCCATAGAAGAACAATTTTGGGTTCCACACAGTAAAGAACCATTTCTTTCTCACCTTTTTATAATTGGAAGTTCTTTCGCCACAAAAATGCGTTTGTCAAACTGAAGGGTTCTTCTGATGTTAAAGCTTCTTCATGCAACAATTTAGACAAGCAAGGTTCTTCTGTGGCTTCGTGAAGCAGCTTTATTTCTAAGACATTTCTTCAGTCACGTTCAGGTCCAGATCATCTCATTCAGATGCTGTAGGACAGAAGATCATCTACCAACAATCGCTATACAAGCTTCACTCATCACCACGAGACACTTATGATCCAGTATTTGAGGAATCATCTCATCTGCGCTGGGGTTTCTCCACACAAAGTGCTTAAATGCTGGATTAAACTCTTTGAAGATCTGCTGTTAAACGCCTGTCGTCTGTTTCAGGTGGAGATGATGCTGTCGTTACGGTGACTCCGTCTGCTCTGTGATTGGCTGGTTCTGTGTGTGTTGTCATGGCGAAGAGTCCAGAGGTGAAGCTGGCCGTGTTTGGCCGAGCAGGAGTGGGAAAGTCAGGTGAGAGCCAGACTTCATCACAACAGTCTATTTAATAAAGTAAATCCAGCCCTGATATGAACAACCAGACGATGTTTCAGTTAGACCGTCTGAAGATCAACAGATGCAGGTTTTATGAAAGTAAACTTAAGACTTAAGACCAATATCCTTTAAGTTTCTATTATTTTTTGATTTGTTTAGTAAAAAAACACATGCCTATATAATTTAAATTATGTATAAATATATAATATAATATATAATCATAACATATTCTTCTTAAATGTAGACGTGGATGTGTGTGTATTCATATATACATGATAAATATACACACACATATATTACGTAAACACATTTTTTTAATTTGAATGCGATTAATGGTGATTAATTGTTTGACAGCGCTAATTCCAATACTTTTTTCTTCATATCTTCAATCGTTTTTCTCCTCCAGTAAATGTGTCTTAATTTAAGAACATTGAGACATTTGTACTGGGAAGTGAGCTAGAACATCATTTTTGCAGTTGAGAGTTCAGCTGAAACCTAAAACCTCAGAAAGGAGGATTAGAGTCAGAACGCTGTGTGCTGGAGCAGGAGAGCGCTTGGGTCACGTTGGGTCTGACTGTGAGCAGAAGTGTGTGTTTCTGTCTCATACCTGTACAGCTGGGTCTTCTGAATGGCTTGGCAGGTGCCATGGCAACTGTATTCAGTTCTCCCTCACATTACAGTGGCGATCGATGAAACTAACGCAGCAAAACTCGCAGTGAAAACATCTTTTTCCGTCTCGACGAGCTTCAGTGTGTCCATCAGCCCACACACAGTCTCTGAGTGTTTCTGACTGTGTTTGGAAGGATACGGACGTCTGAGCTGAGCAGAGAGACACCAGATCAGAGATTATTTTGGTGGCTATTTCTATAACTGGAATTGTGAAGCCAGCATGAGAACTGGAATATATTCTTAAACCAGCCGGTCATATTTTCCCCTTTAAACGTGATTTTCTTTATTTAACTTTTCACAAGAGCACATGTTCTAACCTTATTGAATGTATGCATCATCATTTATATAAGTATTTCATCATTGCAATTAGAATAAGACACTTTAGGGCTGTTACTAATCAAATGAAATCAATAAAATCCATCTTTGAAATGCAGAAGTGGCACACAATATGTGCTTACGCTGTATTTAATGCAGTTTAGAGATGGAATGAATGCATTTACACTGCAAACCTGTTAGAAGATTAATGTGGTAACTATATTATTAACGAGTAGTGTGAGTAGTATGCATAATTGAATTGTTGTACAATGATTGTTTGAGCAAACAGTCCATAATGACAATAATGTGTCAAAATTACATTTATTGTATACCCACATAACCAATCAGATAAAAGTAGGCGGGGCTTTGCTGTTCACAGAGCCCGAATCACGTGACCAATCAAATCAAAGTAGGCGGGGGTTTGGTGTTCACAGAGACCGAACCACGTGACCAATCAAATCAAAGTAGGCGGGGCTTTGCTGTTCACAGAGACCGAACCACGTGACCAATCAAATCAAAGTAGGCGGGGCATTGCTGTTCACAGAGACCGAACCACGTGACCAATCAAATCAAAGTAGGCGGGGCATTGCTGTTCATAGAGACCGAACCACTTTAACAATCAGATCAAAGTAGGCGGAGCTTTGCTGTTCACAGAGACCGAACCAGATGACCAATCAGATCAAAGTAGGCGGGGCTTTGTTGTTCACAGAGACCGAACCACATGACCAATCAAATCAAAGTAGGCGGGGCTTTGCTGTTCAGAGACCGAACCACATCACCAATCAAATCAAAGTAGGCGGGGCATTGCTGTTCACAGAGACCGATCCACATGACCAATCAGATCAAAGTAGGCGGGGCATTGCTGTTCACAGAGACCGATCCACATGACCAATCAGATCAAAGCAGGCGGGGCTTTGCTGTTCATAGAGACCGAACCACTTTAACAATCAGATAAAAGTAGGCGGAGCTTTGCTGTTCACAGAGACTGAACCAGATGACCAATCAGATCAAAGTAGGCGGGGCTTAGCTGTTCACAGAGACCGAACCAGATGACCAATTAGATCAAAGTAGGCGGGGCTTTCATGTTTCATTACCAAACATGAATTCCTGTTCAACACTTCTTTTGCTAAATTAAATTTTAAATTGTTAAGTATTTCAATTACTGTTCATGACTACAGAAAAAATCCAGAAGTAGGATTTAAAATGTTTCTAATTTAAAAAATAATTCAGTCAGCATTTGTAAAAACATTACATGTAAACAGTAATTGCATTTAACTTAGTTACTTTGTATCATTGTACAGTAAAATTATCTTAAAAGAAGGACAGTTGAGCGTCCAGCTCAAGTCTGCTGTAGATGGACATGTTAATTCTAAACCGGATTGTGCGACCTGAAATCAGACTTCTGAATCTGACTGATATACAAATGTATTCATTCTGTTAATTATAGCTCACAGGATAGGAAGCAGTGTGATTTCTGCATGAATTCTGAGTGCAGTTCAGGTCATGGGTCTGAGACGGAGCAGTCAGACGGTGGAAAAATGTGTCTGTTTGTGTTACGCTGGTTAATCTGTCCGGAGCTGTGATGGAGATGCTGCTGAGGAGCGCTTTAAAACTGAACGTCCAGACCACCAAAGATCCAGCCAGACGCTCGAGACTTCATAAATATCCGCCTGCAATAACACCAGGAGAGTTACAGCCGTAATACTGATGCACACACACACACACACACTCCAGACAAAAGCAGAGAGAAACATTAAAAGCGCTTTAAAACCAATCCATTATATGCTATTATTCACGTCAGCGGCTGACATCTCGCGCAGGAAATTGAACATCGGAGCAGCAATGAAATTAGTGATTAGAGGTGACATTTTTCAGAGGTCTGTGTGCTTTGACGCGAGGAAATGCTAAAGATAACACCTACAGCGGAGGAAAATGATGGCCGAATGAACCCGGATGATGGCTGATTTATCAGCTAATAAACGTGACCTATTTTACACTGGAGGACCATGTTGTGTTCCAAAATATGACTTTATTTTAGATTAAGGGAATAAATCAGACGTGCAACCTTAAGAAACAGACGTTTACAGGATATTTGATATTTTCAACAATGCTGTTTATCGTTAGGATGACAAAACAGTTTTATAGTTATGTCTTTAGGCTGGTCTGGCTGCGCTTGTTAATGCCAAAATGATTGAGGTGGCCAATCAGATCACAGTAGGCGGGGCTTTGCTGTATACTGAATCACATGACCAGTCAGATAATAGTAGGCGGGGCTTTTGTGTTTCATTACCAAACACGATTTCCAAAGCGATGCTTCAGAAATATTCAGGTATATATATATATATATATATATATATATATATAAATATAAATATATAGTGCTCATAACAAAAAAATTATAATAATTATTACATAAAATATTCAGGCAACATCTGGAAAAACATGAATTATTGCTGCACAGTTTTTCCCAGTGAAGGTGTGCCGGGTTGTTCTTTAACCCTCACAGAACTGTGTTTCTGAGGATGTTGCTCAGCGTTCAGTTTTTAGATTAGTGATGTGATGGAGGTTTGCTTATTGTGTATGTGTAAGCACACACACACACACACACACACTTGTTCTGTCCTGAGTGTGTGATGTATGAGGAGGTCCATCTACATACTGAAGAGCTCCTGTTCAGATAATGACCGCAGGATAATGACACTCAGGAGTCACTGATGCCACCAAAACCTGCAGTGTGTGTGTGTGTGTGCAGTGATGGTCCTTCACTGGATCTCACTGCATATTATCAAAATCAAAGAGGCTTCACTTCTGATCTGAAGTCTGAGAAAACAAGACCAAAGAGTGAGGGATGGTGACATGTACTGTGTATTAGATGTGAAACCATCATCAGGATCTCGTCAGTAAAACGACTTATCTCCATTCAGTGATGAAATGCCTTTCATTACTGACTCTATTCTCCGGTCTGATGCTGTTCAGAATCTCTATCGTTAAAAAAGATGATTGATTGAGGATTCAATAATTTTTGTCAGTTTCTGTGATGATTGATGAGAACAAGCTTAAACTGCTCCTATTATGGGTTATGAACGGTTGATCCTCAATAAGAGATCCGTTCAATCCAGACTCCTCCAGTGACTGGCTGATGTTTGTGAGCTTTTAATGCTCCAAAATACTTCATCTGAGCTGTTACTGCACGAAAGATCATTTTCAATAATCCATAGGTTTATATCAGTGCTGCTGAGGAACAACTAGTCATTGACCAAGATCTCTAGGTTAGCGGCTTTACAGAAACCTTTAGTGGTTGAACAATATTTGGTGTAATTCTTTAAAATTATGAACATCAGCGGGTCGTGTTTTTCTGTTTGATGATGGTAAAGTTTAAAGACATTCAAATGTGTTTGTCACTTTAATGTGTGTGTCATCGAATCACGTTCTACACACACACACACACAACTAGTGAACATCTCCAGATCCATTAGAGTGACACACCTGTAAGTATTCTCAATAGACGTCTTGTTAGCGTTGCGAGAGCTAATGGATGTGTGGGTGTGGGTGAGTCACATCAGCTGCAGGAAAACACTCGTAAACAAACACTTCAGCGTGTGTGTGTGTGTGTGTGTATTTACCACACCAGTGGCACTGAAGTCCTCTTCCATTAGAGACGATCTAATAGCGCTCTTTCTGAATCTGTGGACACACACACACAACGCTCTAAAAATACTCAGTCTGACCAAGACCCGCCCACTTTGACAGGAAGAGCCTTGATTGACATGTGCAGCGATCAATCACAGTCTGTCTGGTTTTTATGCATCCCTCAGATTATGATATGAATTTGTTGCTGACCGATATAGAAGATATCATAATAAAGATCCACATCAATAGCTTAAGATTTACTTTTTCTAAATAATATAAACCTATTTTATAAAAGAACAAATATCAGGGATATTTTAGTATGACTGAGATACTATTATAATGTTTATAAATAATTGTATTTTTTATTAGTTTTAAAAGTAATATGTGTTTTAATAATTTGTAGTGTTTAATGTATTTTTTTATTAATTGTTTTAATTCATTTTGGTTGTTTTTTTAATAAATGTTTATTTAAATGTTAGTTTTAGTGATTTAACTTAAATGTAAAAATGGCAAGTTGGCTAGTTAAGTAACAATGTTTTCTGGTTCAGTTGTAGCTGTGTTGTGGGAGTGAACTGATTCTAGAGGGTTACAGAGGGAAGCCGTGTGGGAAAGCTTGATGCCGTGAGCACTTGACGTCTATGAGCCGTGTCGCTTACACTAGTGTGTGAAACCGGAGCTGCTTAAGCGCCCTACTTAGGGTTCTTCACAGGCCTGATGTGAATGCGCTCTATTCTTCTGCTATTGTGCTGCTGTTTGTAAGAGTCGAGGTCAGGCGGGACTCGGGGTTTAATCACATCACTTCATTATTATCTGCTGCTGTGTGTTTGGAGTTTCTTCAGCTCTGTCAGATTCTGATTTTACACCATCACACCTGCTTTAGTTCGATAGAAACACACAAACATCATTCAGACGTGTTTCAGTGTCGCCTTAATGACACTAATTAATTCAATTAGGCTCTGATATCTGCGTAACGAGACTCTGTGAGAGATCAGACAGACAGGAAGAAGAAAAATCAATCTATGAATGCTGACATCATCACATGACCTCACAAGAGTCACGCTGATTGGTTAAAACAGTTTAATACTCAAAGCTATTACTTATTCTGAAGAGTATGTTGTGTCCAAGTGGCTTGTTGTCAAATCATATTAAAACCAAAAATTCAATTAAATTAAATCCAAAGAATTTTTTTAAAATAAAATGAAGTGTCAAATTGGTTAACAATCATATAAACCCGCACAGTTAATAAATTCATCGAGAGATTGCTGATATTTTTGTCAAATAAATGCTTAAAAATAAACAGTGTGCACTAAATGGTTATTTATGGTTATGTAAATAATAGTACTGTCAAACAATTAATCACAATATTTTTTGTTTACATAATATATATGCTGTGTATTTTTATTATGCATATATAAATACACACATCCATGCATATATTTAAGTAAAATGTGTTACATTTATTCATGATATACATATATTTAGAGTTAGGGTTATGCATGCAAACACTAGTAAAAAATATAAAAATATATACTTCATACATAAAGCTGCTGTTACAAATGTTATGTAAACAAAAACGTTTATTTTGGATGTGATTAATCACTGTTGAGATTAAAATATGGAAGATATAGAGTCAAAATGGTGAGAAAAGTCAGAATTATAAAATAAGCTCAGAAAATATTAAATATTGCAAAACATGCACTTTTAAATACGACTCAACAGGCTCTTCTTGTTCAGTTCGACTAGGAATTGTTGTCACGATTATTTGAGATGATGGGTTTAATTTAGCTGCAGATGAAGCTGAAATATGTGTGATTATAGTAGAGGTTTAATGGTGAGAACATCGTGCCATCTGTGGGCATTAACGGACCATCGTGATGTTCATACGTATAATTATTTCTGCTCATTAAAGCCTGAATGAGAGTGGAGGGAAAACAGAGGCCATGTTTATTAATGATCAACGCGGAGAGTGAATCTGATCAACCGGGATGTTGTCCTGACAAACGTTAAAGTAACTTTAAAAAGCTTTAAGAGTGAGTTTTCATGATTTAGCTGATTCCCGGCGTCCTTTAGCACATTGCTAACATGTTTTAACAAGTTGCTACAATCTTTTCATTTGCTAGCATGTTGCTAATAGTTTTTAACACATTGCTTGCATTTTTATGTTTACATTTAGTATGTTTCTAACATGCCCATTGCTAGCATATTGCTAACATGTTTCAGGCATGTTTTAACACATAGCCAACATAGCATTTTTTGGATTAGAATGTTGCTAGCTTGTTTTAGCACATTGCTAACCTGGTTTACCACACTGATAATGTTTTAACAATCACTAACTTGTTTTGCATTCTAACATGGTTTAGAGTGTTGCTAACCCTAAACCCTGGCATGTTTTAGCACATTGCTAGCATGCTTTTTTGGCACATTTTGCAAATTGCTAGCATGTTTTGCCATGTTGCAAACATGTTTTCACACAAGCATTCTTTAATACTCTGTTGTGTTTTAACTCATTGCTAGCTTGATTTTGAGATGTTAGCATGTGTCAGGCTAGTTGCTTGGTTTCGTTGCACATGACATCTGACTCAGTCTGGCTCCTGTTCTCAAGCTAACGCGGAGCGTGAACGTGCCTGGGAAAGCATCCGCTGACCAAAGGCCTTCTGGGAGTCTTCTGCTGGACACGGAGGCTGCTGACCTTCAGCGAGAGGAAGTGATTTGAGACGGAAATCTGTTTACGCTGAGAACAGACGGTCAGAGACGAACACAGACTTTGAATAAACGCTGCTCTGGGTCTGTTGTTTGACGGCGCTCGCTGCATGGATCGATCAGACCCCCCAGCGCTGATTGTTCTCTTCATTGGCTCGGGCTGAGGCATGCTGGGATTGCCAGTCAAGTGTCACGCATTGAGCGAGACAGTCACTCATTTCGGTCTATTGTCACGCACTCCCGCCACACATTGTATTTCTCACGCAGAAAAAACTATTTATAATATATTTAATATACCGCAGCGCCCAACATTTCTCTGGCCGCTGCTCTCGCTATGGAACCGGCAGGATTCAAGCGCGTCTCCCCTGGAGTTCTCAGTCGAGCCTGGGTGAGATGTCACTCTTGCCTGTCTTCAAAACTTGAGAGCCCTGGATTGCTGTGAGAGTTTCTGGGAAGACTAACGTTGAACATGAGATCCATTGATCCCTCATTCTAACCGGATGGAAAATGATAAATCTGCTCCATAAACACCGTCGGCACAAACGAGTCGATCCACTGATGATGACGATCTAATCATGACATTACGAAACAACACATCAAATATTCACACTCTTCATTCATTCTTCTGCTCTTGTAACGAGCAATTCATTTCCCAGAAATCAATGCACTGAAAAGAGCTGTTTCATTTTGTTATATCTGATCATTATTAAATCAAGGTACTTTTACTTGACAAGTAAAATTAATTATTTAATTATTAATTATTTACATTTAATGTACAGTTCATCCAAAAATGATCATATTTAGAGAAAAATATTTAGAAGAAGCATGTTGCTAACAATGCTTTTAGCATGCACTGGAAAAAATATATTTTTTACTTAGTATTTTTTCATGGTTTCCAATATAAATACATAAGCATTCTTGAATCCGGATGCATTTACTGGACAAGAAAAATTATTTAAAAGATGATCAAAATTGTGTTAAAACAAGCAAAAATATCTGCCAATAGTGTAAACATCATAAAAATTTTTAAGGGGTCTTATGATGTTGCTAAAAAGAGCATTATTTTGTGTGTTTGGTGTAAAGTAATGTGTTTATGTGGTTTAAGGTGCAAAACACATTATTACTGTTTCTCCTCTAAGCCCCGCCTCCTGAAACGGCTTGTTCTTTTAATAAGAAAAGCTCACTATCTTAAAGGTTGTGAGTGGTCAGCAGCAGACTGTTCTTCCTCTCTTTCTAGT
>JAUMHQ010000050.1:424147-440809 GCA_032361165.1 Enteromius paludinosus
TTTCACAATATTACAGTTTCTTCTGGATTTTTAATCTAATAAATGCAGCCTTGATGAGCAGAAGAAACATCTTTAAACACCATTCAATATTTGAACGGTAGTGTGTGTAAACAACATAAAATATTGAAAATCTGAAATATAAAGTATTGTCCATCAATGCTTAGTTCCGAGGTCTGGACACTGTAGAAACCTTCAGAAAAGCCGTCAGACTGAGCCCAGCGTTGCTCAAAACACTCTCTGTGAGTCACTACACAGACTCATGATGATGATAGCTATATGTGCATCCAAACCAACGCTCCAGCTGCATTTTGCGTTTTCAAGATTGCTAGTAAAGAAAAGCTGTTTGGTTTCTCTGTCGTTATCTGTAGAGTTGTAGTGTGGACTCTTCTATTCTCTTCAAGTTATGACCCATTCATGCCAGAACGATAACTACAACGATAACCCGAGTAACATCCATCATCCGATGATGATGTTCCTCATGAGAACAGTAACTGTGATTAGAATCATAATTGTTTTTATGTTTTGTTTTGTTGTTATAAGCGTGCTACACTTACGTTCTGCCAACGTAACGTTTTACAGTAGGATTGCTTCTGATTGGCTGGCAGTGTTTTCGTCATTCTCTGCTGTTCCTGATAACTTTAACACCATTAATATTAGCCAATGAGAACATTCTGTGTCTTGTAAGTTTTTGTTCTCTGTTGCTTGAAATGCTGGAACCCTTTAAAGCAGGATGGATTCTGATTGGCCGTCAGGGTTTTCATCAGGTATCAGCTGGAAGAAGCAATGACATCATTCTTCTGCGTCGTTATTGTTAACGTTGGTGTGAAGGTTGCTAGAGATCACGATCTCGATTCAAACACCCACACGATCTCATTTCTAAACGTCAACAATTTGTCAGTGTCTATTAAAAATGTTAAAAAGTCACGTCAGAACAAGAAAGAAATGTCTTAAAATAGTCTTAAAATAAGTCATATTCTCACAGAAATACTAGTACGAAAGATATTAAACCTGATGTCTATGATAGAGGAAATCATCGTCAATAACTGCATTGTTTCACCACTAGGTGGCGACAAGTGACTGTTGAAACATTTGTCATTGAATCATTCATTCAAGAGATTTTTCATCATTTTAATATTAAAGATAGTTTTTATATATAAATACACATGCATACGTAATTTTTAAAAAATGTTCCATGTTATATTCAAATAATTAATATTAAAAATCAGTATATTTAATATATAACCTATATTTATATATACATATATTGTGTAAACAAAAACTTATTTTGAATGTGATTAATCATAATTAATTGTTTGACAGCACTTTATACAATAAACACTTTTATTTCGCACAGCCTACACGTTCTTATGAACTTCTGAATCTAGCGACGTCTATTTGAGATTCATCCAGAATCGTGCCGCTCCATATTTTTATAGAATTAGATCGAGTCATTGTCCAATCACGAATAGGCCTTCGGAGCGACTTTATGGTCATAAACCATGAAAAGTAGATTGGTTTGCATTGGTCATCTTGAAATCCGAAACCTTCGTAAAACACTTTCCTGTTTGATAATCATTCATCTGCATCTCTAAAGGCAGTCGGCGTTATTAATCACCTGTCAATCATCTCCCACACAGTATCGCAGGGAAGATGCGCGACGGTTTGTTGACGTTGGTCTCTAACGCCTCTGGCGCCGGCTTCATCTGCTCAGATACAGAGCGTGGAAACCCGAGCCGAGCGTCTGGTTAAGAGGACACGTATGACTTGCATACTGATGATGTGTTTGTGGATAAACTAGATATTGAGATGTCCCATAAAATGTGACTTTGGCTTTGTGCTGGTATCCATGCTGTATGAAAGGCAAAGACTGCAGCTATTGTGAGCGTGTCTGAATCGCTGGCCGGGCGCCAGATTTCCTCCAGTACTACTTAGCTTTCTGCTGCCATGTGTAACATATTTCGAGGGGCATCAGATGCACCGATGGCTGCTGGGTAACTGAGAGCTGTAGAGGAGGGCGGTGCTGGAGAATATACGCTCCATTCATCCAGACTCCACTCCTATGATCCTGCATTAAGCCCCATAATTAACACAAATGATCTTTTTTACGCCAAAAACGGACTCATTTAAGTGTATTAATCAATACTCAAATAGAAACCGTAAAATAACGAAATAAAAACTGCTTGTACTCTAATTTGTTGTTACAATGTAAACATTTAAATGGCAGGTGTAATAAACAGATCAAGACATTAGAATGTAATATAGTGTGCATTTTAAATTTGAGTTTCTTCCGAAACTGCGTGCAATTACTGCACCAAAATGATTTAGAGTTTTTAGAAGAAAGTTATGCTTGTTTAATAAGAAGTGAACTAATTAAATATTTAATTATAATATTTATAATAAATATTAAAATTTTATTTAAATATTGAATTAATAATAAGCCATCAAAGTTATATGCAAACATTTAAATAAATACAAACATTTTATAATATAATTATGTGTCTATTTTGAAATAAAAATGTTTCAAACCGAAACAAGCTTATTTAAACTTAATTATGCATATTTAATAATAAATTCATTAATTTCATTATTAAATTTAAAAAATCTAATAAATTCTGAGATATTTGCAAACATTTAAATAATCTTTATACTTTTTTATGATAGAATTATGTTTCTACTATAATTCGATTTTGAAATTCAATACAAATTTAAACCTCAAACTAAAGCTAAAAGTTGTTTACAAACATTTAAATAGTTTTTATACTTTTTTATTATATATATGTTTCTATTTAAAATCGTTGCTGAAATATAAACCTTTCAACTTTTCTTCAGGATTTTGTTTTTAAACGTAAAAGTTTTCATTCAGCCGAAGAGTGAAAGAGAAAAGAACGCTAATTATAATAATCAATCAATAAATGTAATCAAATTTATTTAATAGTCAACACTGAAATTAAAACTTGAGTTTAGGCATTTTATATCCACATAATAAATAATAAAATAATATTAATGTTTCCATTAAATAATAAAGACTAATAAAGCTGGCAGGTTTAGTGAAACATAATATAATTACTAACAGTGCATTTTAGAATCACTTTTTCAAGGAAAAGATTTCATGCGAAATATAAAAGGAAAGTGTTTTTCAGCACAGTTAGTACTGGATGGCTCTGGACCTGTCCGACGAGGCTTGTTTCTCTCATTAAACCGGAAGATGACTCATGAGCACCTCGCTCTGTAATCAACTCACGGGAGATGAATCACTAATGCGCAAATGTGAGGCTGTGAAACCGCACCACGGCTCCAGACCCACACATCTCCAGCGATACGAGCTGAGCCCATCCTGAAGAAGACTTCCTGCCTTGGCATTCTCCTCTCGTTTCTAGCACGCATATCTAGGACGTCTCCAATCAGGATGCATTTACTGGACAGGTGAACTGACACTGAAGATATTATGCCTTGTTTTCTTGAAAAACGAAACATCAACATTTTAAAATCTGCCAGTGGGTAAAACAAATCAGCTTATGATTATTTTTCTTTCCTCATCGGCAGATATGTTCAGAATATCTGAAGTCACTTACTCAAATGCATCCTGATTCAAGACTTTCTGCTAGAAAACAAGACAAAAATACTAAAACAAGGCCATATCTTCTTACCCCATCGGCAGATATTTTTACTGGGTTATAATAACGAATCTATTAATAAATTTGACTTCTGATTGTAGAATGTTGAGGTATTTATTCTAGAGAACAGGAAGAAAATGATTGGGCTCAGTTGGCAGGTCTCTGGAAGGCGATGGAAAGCTCTATTCAGTGCCTGAGCGGCGCACTAAAGGCCTTTCAAGCTCCAGATTAGTGTTGTGCCCTACACTTTGGCCCCTGGAGTGTAAGACCCCGCCAGCGGAGGGCCGGTTCCCATCTGACGTGGTCATGGGGTGAGCGCGCTCCGCATTCAGTCTGAAGAGCAGAGACGTACCAACAGTTATCTGGAAATGTTCAAGAAGTACTGACCCGTAAACGAGACGACAAACAAAGACTTTTCGTTTGCTTAATCTATTGGAGTATTTTTACTTTCCCCGAGTAAATATAAAAAGTATCTGTACTGTATCTGGAGTGAAGTCTGACAGACGCTGCGTTTAAAGCAGAATAAAAATACTCGAAATGACTTGATTGATCGTCGGTAATCGTTACATCACTAGTCACTTATAAAGTTAAGACTCAATCATTATTTTCTTTCCGTCAGCACAGGTTTTGTGGGTCGTTTAGAGCTGATTGGTCATAGGCCTCATTAATCACGATTCTGATTGGTCCTCAGTTTTGGGTGAAACGAAGCTCAATATTTGGATCAATTTTGCCAGTGAGAGAAATACAGTTGTGGATTACTTGTAATATTTGTGAATACTACTGACTAAATATTCTGTTTTTGAGTGAAAAAAACCCCAAAAACTAATTTGTGGATCATTTTGGTAAAATATTTCAACTTTAAATGAAGACACAATATTATCTGTGAATGATTTGGGCTACATTTTTGAGTGAACAAGGGACCAGGAAAGGTCTGTGACCCGGGGCTCGAACTCGCGACGCCCGAAGCGCAACAGCACTGAATTTTATTTTATTTTTTTCTTCAGGACATTTGTGAAACTTTCTGGCAAAATGTTCGTTTTCTGAGTAAAAATAAAAATTTGTGGATAATTTTGCGAATATTTCAAATTTTCTAATACTTGCTTTCCGAGTGAAAATAAGCACTATTTGTGGATTATTTCGACAATATTCACAAAACAAGCCTGTGCTGACGGAGAAAATAACTGGCAGTGATTGAGTCAAAGACTTTGATAGTATAATTTAACATCGGCTGCTCGGGGTAATCAATGGTAACGTCTAGTATAGCGCTTAATCCAATGTGAAAACATCAAGCAGTATTTTGAGTCAAAAGAAAGCAGAAGGAGATCAGATCAGTGCGTTCTGAATCACTCTGCAGAGGAGTTAACCCATTTACCTCTCAGATCGGCCACCTACTTTCTGAATGTAAGTCAATCTCAGAGCGCCTGATGAATATGCATGAGTCACAGCGGGGCTTTCATCTATGATTCACAGGGCTTATGGGGGGTTACGCTCTTAAATATAGCCTCGCGGGCCAGACGCAGGGTACAGTAACTCTGCCATTGAGGTGCACTGAGTTTGGAAGTGGGTTACATAAACACTGGGATCAGAGAGGCCATGGAGTCAGCTCACAGCCAATCAGAGCGCAGGACAATCACTGGAGCTCAACCACACCACCTTTGAACCCGGGAGCCCAACCCAGGAACATGACTTGTGTTTTTATGACAGAGGAAAAACGTCTGGCGCATGAGTTAATACATCAGCGCTTAATGATCAGAAGCACGTCTGAAACAGTGTTTATTCGCCTTTGATCAAATAAAAACACAACCGTTAGCTCATATTAACTGATTTTAATTATTTATTGCTAATTGTTAAATGAACTAAAATAATAAGCACGTATTTTTGTATGATGCACTGTTGTTGATGTTCTTTTATTTTGTTTTATTACATTTGTTTATTATTATAGTTTTTTTATTTTAGTGTTCAATTTAATTTTTTGTTTTTCAAAAATTAATTTTATTATTTGTTTTTAGCATTTTTATGTTATTTTACAATTTATTTTATGTTTCTTTTGTTTCATCTTTATTACTTTTTTTTATTTTCTTTATATTAATATTGAGTAATATATATTATATAATATTGGTTTATTTGTATTATTTCTACTATCATGTTTATTTTATGATATTTTTTAATGCTTTAAAATGCTTTGAATAATATTTTGGATTAGTTTTTATTTTTAGCTGAAGTGTAGTTAATGAAGAGCGGTGTGTCTGTGGATCAGATGTGTGTGAAAGCGCAGTATTAGCTGAAGAAACGCGAGTGAATGTCAGGAATGAGCTCTCCTCGCGGCTCCGAGGAATGTGAGCCTCACAGAATTCTGGGAAGGAAATTCCAGCAGAGGAAGATAAGCAGCATTCCTGCAGCGTTTCTCTGTCGGAGCAGGTGATCGTTTGTAAACGAGGCGACTCGCGCGTTCGTTCGTTCGGCCGGCCGGATCAGGTTACAGAAGGGGAGAGCTGCAGGGGATTCTGGGAAAGAGCCGCTCGTATTGACATGGCCTCATTCTGCTGCGTCTCTGAGGAAGCAGTCTAGTTCCTCAAGACATGAGCTTCTGTCCAACACTTCACACACACACACACGTACAGTCGGAAATATATGCTTATAATATATACTTATTTTATTACATAGTACGAACATATTTTATTTCAGCTAGTTGTTTATTTTTAATGGAAGCACTAGAATAGCTAAAAAAAAAAGAGAACTATGTATTTATTATTTTATACAAATTACCGATATGGCAACACGCATAAATATAGGGTGATAACATTCATAATTCGATTTGAATTGTTTTAAATCCACCAAAAGCAGATTTCGAATGCATTTCTCCGGTTCTGAGCAGCTTGGATGTTTCATTCACTTGCAATGCATTCTGGGATTGTTTTGTCAGTGCAGCCTTAATTCTGATGTCTTCCTGCGGTGTGTGTGTGTGTGCAGTGATCAGAGCTAAAATTGTGGGGAAGAAGCTGCTGCACGACGGTCCGTTTGGCACCCTGAGGTACACCGTCAAACAGATGAAGGTCAGTGCATCATCTCATCTACTGGCCACAGACTAAACACACATCCCATCATGCCTCAGTGTGTGTGTGTTTTGTCTGCAGATGTACAAGGGCTTCGACAAGATCCAGCACGTGCAGTACGTCTACACGCACGACTCCGAGAGCATGTGCGGGGTCAAGCTCGAGATCAACAAATACCAGTACCTGATCACAGGTGAGAGCCAGCTTCTATTGTCTGTAAATCATCTGTTAGTTAAGTAAGATAAAAGTGTCTGTAAATGTAAACATATACATGTATATTCCCATTGTCATAGTTATATTCACACACAAAGAAGGACAAACAAGCTCAAGCGTAACGAGGTGTTTGTCCGCCCGTGTTTTATCAGAGGTCATGCGAAGGGAAGCGTGTGACACGCACCTGTTCTGCCGGAGCTCATAATCCACAAACAGTTAAATATAGAGCGCTACGACTGATGTGAGACACAGCCCCGAGCACAGAAACAGTCCCGAGGGTCATGAGAATATTGAGAATATCTCCTTTAAAGTTGTTCAAATGAAGCTCTTAGCAATGCTTATTACAGAAAAGTCTATAATTTTGACCCCTACAGTGTATTGGTGTCTGTTTCTACACATATAGCCGTGCTGCTGAGGGTCACGTGTGTTGTTGTGGTGTGTGTGCAGGTCGTGTTCACGAAGGGAAGCTGTACACGGGTCTGTGTAACTTTAACGAGCGATGGGAGCGTCTGTCTCTGGCTCAGAAGAAGGGCATCAACCACCGCTATCAGCTGGGCTGTAACTGCAGGGTGAGTTCCTCTCAGACCCATGATTCCCGGCCAGGCCAGATGTTTGGCAGGCTGTCTGGACTCAGATCTGAGACTCGGGTGTGCTAAGGGATCATGGGTAATGGCCACGTGCTACTAACACACTCTATCATTAGCTAAACACCAGCTAAAGCTATAAACACACCGAATCAGAACAAAACATAAAACAAACGCAGATCATTTCCAGTGATGTTAGGAGAGAACAATATTTAGGAGAGATACAACTACTTGAAAATCTGGAATCTAAGGGAACAAAAAAATAACAAACGGAAACATTTTATTAAATTATTTGTTTGTATTAGTTCAATAATTAGACATGCATTATGGTTATTACAATTTATTTGAATCATTAAAATGGAATTAGAACATTTTAAATAGAAAACATAAATGAATACAAAATTCAAGGAAAAATAAGATGGATTTCATAAAAATGTAACATTTGTAATGTATTATTTTTAAATTCAGCATGTATTAATGCATTCTAAAAATCACAGGTTGTGCTGTTAACTAAAAGAGTAGTTTTCTATTGTTTATCGTGTTTGATCATACATGAACTAATGTTAACAAATGACACCTTTTTATGAAGTGTTACTATTTCATTTAATAATTGAAATTAAAAAACAAAAAATACATGTAAATTAATAAAATGTAATTTGGGAAAAATAAAATGAATTTCATTAGGCCCAAAAATGTATACATGTTTTTGACAATTGAATAAATAAATATTTTAACATTATTTTTAATTATTATATTTTAATTTAAACATTAATAATGGACTGGGGGGGGGGGATCTAATAAATTTCATACAATCTTAAAAATATATTTTTTATATTTCTAAGCTGAATAAATAATCTTTCCACACAATATTTGTCTGAGGTACAACTATTTGACAATCAGACTCTTGAGTGTGCAAATAAATCTAAATATTAAAGTCAAAATGAAGTGTTTATATATTCATGTTAGGAAATTCACAACACATTTTTATGGAACATGATCTTTACTTGATCTTTATTTTTGGCATAAAAGAAAAATTTATAATTTTGACTCATGCAGTGTATTGTCGTCTATTTCTACAAATATACCTGTGCGGCTGACGACAGCTTCTGTGCTCCAGAGACACCAATTGTTGTTAAATTGCATGATTTAAATAAATTAGGCATGGTTTTTGATTGCTAAAATATATTTAGGCACTAAAACGGAACTCGGTAAAAAGTAAAGCTGGTTTCAAAGGCCCTGACACACGTGCAGACGTCAAAACACGAACCTCTCCGCTCTTTCACCACTAAACACACCGCAGCTGAAAATAAATCCTGCGTATTGAATCAGTTCAGAAGCGCGTCTGCAGCTGAATGACTCTCCTCCTCCGTCTGTCTGTGTTCTCAGATCAAGCCGTGTCATTACCTGCCCTGCTTCGTCACCTCTAAGAACGAGTGCCTGTGGACGGACATGCTGTCTCACTTCGGATACCCCGGCTATCAGTCGCGTCATTACGCCTGCATCCAGCAGAAGGAGGGCTACTGCAGCTGGTACCGAGGCATGAGCACTCGAGACAAGCTCAGCATCAACACCACCGACCCCTGAGAGCCGCTCGGCCCTCTGAACACCGCTCTTCTGCTCACAGAGCCTGCACTCGTCTCCTAATAAACACTTAAATTAACTGCTTTCTACACCCCATAAAAAATCATAGCACATTTTTTAAGGTAAGTGCTTGCAGTCTATTTATTTGACCTGCATTTCAATAAAAAAGTTAAAAGTTAGTCAACTAAAATTATTTAAAGGTAGCTAAAATAAATCAATTGCAACCACTTGAATATTTCTATAACTATGTGTGCGTACTGTGCATATTTATTATGTATATATATAAATACACACATGCATGCATATATTTCAGAAAAGAATTACCTTTATATATTAAATATATTTGTATATAATATTAATAAATATATACATATCAGAATATATACTGTATGTGTGTGTATTTATATTTACAAAATTAATTATACACAGTATGCATATATTATGTAAACAAAAACCTATTTTGGATGCAATTAATTGTTTGACAGCGCTACTTATTATTATTATTATTATTATTATGTTGAAAACAGCTGAATTTTTTTTTTTCAGATAATTATAAAAAATGCTAATAAATCAGCTTCGATCACAGGAATAAATTACACATGAAAATATATTGAAATAGACAGCAGTTGTTTTGGATCAAATAAATGCAGGTTGTGTGAGCAGAAGAGCCTCTGGGTTCAGAAGCGTTTGATTGGTGCACACTCGAGCACACGGAGCCGTCCGCATTAACCAGATTAAATATGAAGTAATTTATGAACGCAATAAACCCTGCTCTTTTATAGTGATGTACTGCTTTTCAAACATGATTTCATGGATATGATACCTGCTATTGTATATGTGCGTGTGCCAGATTTATACTGTTGGATATGTATTTATGATGGTGCCGAATCGCTGCGGCGCAAACGCAGAGAAATTATTCTTTCCCTTCTTGCTGTTTATGATATAAGCTATGAAATTGTGATTTAGTATTTTTGTATTACTTTAAAGCAAAGATGATAAGCGTTAGATGGATCACGTCTTTTCTACATCTAGACTGTACACGTGTCTAAACTGTGTTTCTGACGGGGAAGTCGGGTCGGGAGGTACGGATGTGTTTCTGCCACTAAACTCTTGATTTCTGCTCCATTCCTGCGCTGGAGTCTCAGCCTCCGGCTCCTGTTTTTATAACATGTTCATATTCTGTCTGTAACACAACATCTGCTCAGATCAGACCCGTCTGACTCTCACCGAAGAGACTCGAGTGTGTGTGTGTGTGTGTGTGCGTGTGTGTGAGAGACAGATGACCATTTTCAATCGATTCGATTCGATTTTTAATTTCTTTGTTTTATATTTTTATAATAAACTTTGTGAAAACGGCTCTGTGACTCTCTTGTCATTATTATTCTGGGAAAATTTATATTTGCATTTACATCATTGCATGCAGTGAATGGGTGCCGTCAGAATGAGAGTCTGATAAAACATCACAATAATCCAGAGAACACAAAAGATCAACAAATCCAGCATTAAGATGATTTTAATAAATTCATAATCCATTATAACTCTTCCTCGGGTGAATGCAATTTGATTATTAATATTTAATTTAACCTTTAATAATAGAGTTCAGAAAACAAAAAATTCATATGGCTCTAAAATTCCAATTTTTGCATTTTTTAATCTTAGGCTTGAATTAATTAGATGTAATAGTTGAACTGAACCATAAAAATAAAGTCAAGACAAATTAATAGGAAAATTGAAGAAAGGGAAAAAATGAAATGGATTTCATAGCACCCTAAAAAAATAAAAAATATATATATAATTTTTTTTTATCATGATTGAATTAAATTATTCATGCAATCCCAATTCCTAAAATTCAACCATTAAAACTGAAAAGAAATCTAAATCAAAAATCAAACTGAACATCTTCAGTCACACTCAGAAGACGTAACCATGCGTCTGTTTAAACACCAGAGGGGTTATTATGGACTCATCTTAACCCTGAATTAGTTTGGTCTTCTGGACTGGTGTGCTGGGGATTATTGTGATGTTTTTATCTCTGATGAAGACACACATTCCTCCTGATCTGGGGTGAACTGAGGTGAACGGGTTAGAGACTCACCATCTGTGTGTGGTTGGGGAAGAAGGTTTGCTCGTTGAGCGGGAACTTCTCTGGACCCAGAGTCTGGTAGAGTTTGATCATGTGAGAGAACTGCAGAACAGGACACACAAACACACAAACCATTCATTATTATAAAGAACACAACGTTATCTACCATCAAAACTCATCCAACTTCAGAAATGAGTTTACTTGAAGGTCATGTGACCACGGTAATGTGATATCATGTGAGTCCTGATAACGCAGTGTTTTGTCTCCGTCAGCAGTAGTTTAGTCTGGGTTTGCTCTGAAACAACCCACACAGTCCACCACAAAACTAAGCTTTTCAGTCTAAACTTGTTTTATTCAGTTCGTCTACAAGTACTGCTTCTAACAGATTTAGTTTTAGTTATCTTGGTACTGATGCAACAAGTGAAAATAAAACAAGTTTATAGAGATGTGTATATTTTATTATTCGTTCTATTTCATTAATTATATTTTTTAAGCAATACCGTTTTTATATGGAGGGCAAAATTAGTAAATAAAAGTAAATAATTCAATAAATGTTGAAATATATTAATAAATCTTTAAATACATAATGAAATAATTAAATATATAATTTTTTTATTTAAAGTATTTCCTCTATTTATTTATTAATTTATTCATTATTTATATAATATTTTAGTGTTTATAATAATAGACTTATAGATTTCTTAATGTTTGCTTTATCTGTATTTATTTCTGCTAAATAAACAAATGAAAAAAAATGAATGAAGAAAGAAGAAATACATTTTAATTTATTTATACATTTCTTACATTTCATTATGTATTTTATCATTTATTTATAGATTTCAAAATTTACTTTATGATTTAATTCTGAGTAATTTGGCCCTACATATTTTATGGTTTTAGTTTTAATTTCAACGATCTCTAACAATACAGTAATGTAATCAAATATAATCTTTTTATATTGTACGAATGTTTTTGTCAATGGGAAAATGTTAATAGCTTTTAGCTTTGAGGTTTAAACCAAAGCAGGAACACAATTTGAGCAAAACGGATGCGTTCAGTGTGAGGTTCATGAGTTCAGGAGCACCACTAGGAGACTGGTTTGACGCACCACCCAGGGTTTGCTGCAGAAGTTGTAGATGGAGAAGAGTGAGTTGACGCTGGGAACGGAGCCGTAGTGCAGGCCGATCACCAGGCTCCTGAAGTCCTCTCCCGGGGTCATGCTGTAGGCGTGCTGCCGGACCAGAACGAAATCTGGCCTGAACGACCTGCAGAGAGAACACAGAGAAGAACAGAGCTTCAGCAGCGAGAGGAACCAGCCCTGAACACCTGTTAACACCTAAACTAATCAAATTAATAACACTGGAGCGAGGTAGCCACATATTACACTGATTCACAGAAATATATTTATTTTTATAATTGATGTTACAGATATTTTAATAAATCAAGTTCAACGTAATGAAATGGAGAATGTTGGAAATTAGCTGAATTAAGACATTATTTCACATTTCTTGTTCTGAGATATTTATACCAGAAAAACAAAAAAAGGTAAAAATACTAATGCAGTGCCTCGATTCACCGGTTCACATTTACATCCCTCTGTAAACACATGGGTCTGAACAAAAACCGCAGACAGCAAGCGAACAAACGTGCAGCGCTCATGTTTATTAAATGAAATCTAACTAAGTTTAATCGTCACAGTAAGCCAAATCTTTCCGTACCTAAATTTAAGATCCTGTGAAGTCATAATTAAGTCTTTAATGTATAATTTAATGGCCTTAAAGAAGCTAATCATTTTAAGACTTTCTGAGGACCTGCAGGAACCCCCAGGACGGACATCTGTCACACAGACTGAAGAGTGTGTGTGTGTGTGTGTGTGTGTGTGTATCATCCTCATGACATGACTGAACACTCCTGGAGGAACATCACACACACACACACACACACACACATCCTCTGCAGTCATCAGAATGCTTTGGCATCTTTATGTTCCCTCATAAAACACTCACACGTGTGCTGAAGAACATCACGCTCTTCTGTCTTTGTTTAGCCCACGGCAAAAATATTCTTCCTTTGTATCTTTGTCTTGTTTTCTAGCAGAAATATCTACACATTCTTGAATCAGGACGCATTTACTGGACAAATAAACGGACATAAGACATTCTGTCATGTTTTCTGTTTTGTTAGTATTTGCTTAAAACAAGTATAAATATCTGCCAATGGGTTCAAACAATTGTCTTTGGACCTACAGTACTGGCAGATATTTGTTTCACTAGTTTTAAGCAAATATTTTTTCAGAAAAAAAGACATAATATCTTAAAGTCATTTTACTTGTCAACTAAATGCATCCTAATTCAAGAATTTTAGATTTTATACTAGAAAACAGGAAGGAAGGAAATCATTTTTTGCAGTGCAGCTTCCAACAACTGCTAAAAATCATCTTTTAAGAGACGTTTACACTGCTTTAGATATTCAGACGCGTGTGTCTTAGTTCAAAACAAGGGAATAATCTGAAGGACAAAACACTGATATTACAATCAAGGGTTTTAAACATCTTGGCTGGAATATAAAACAAAAACACATTTTTATTTAGTAGATTATGCTTGGTTAATATGACTGTGTAAACAAAATCCTAGTTTATATTGACAGTAAAATTATTTATAATATTGCACAATGTGTCAAATTATAATGAAAGCTGTTCTTCTGAACTTTCGATTCATTTGTGAATCCTAAAAATTTCACAGGGATACTGTCTTCAACATAAATCCATAACCAGTGATGTTGTTCAATATATTGGAATGATCATGGGACTGGAGTAATGACGCTGAAAATACAGCTGAACATCACAGAAATAAATGACACTTTAACACAGATTCACACAGGAAAGCAGTATTTTGAATTATAAAAATATATCACATTTTTACTGCACTTGTGATCAAATGAACGCAGCGTTAGTGAGCAGAAGAGACTGTGTATTTCTTAAAGGGCCGGTTCAGCTGATGCGCACACACACTATTAATAGTGGTTTTTATTAAGCTAGTATAAGATGTCTGCTTAAGTGAGGCAGGTATAAATAATCTCCATGTGTTTTGCAGATGATGGACATGTGAAGCCGAGAGTGTGAGAGGCCCAGACAGGAAGTACATTCTGCAGGCTCCATTACAGCCGCGCTGTTTTCATTAAGAGGAGCTTTATTAATACAGCGGCTCAAATCACACGCTTTATTTGCTCTTCAGCCGCACACAGAAAACCAGCCGCTTAAACCACACATAACTCACATTACAGACGGACAGAGCTGTGGTAGTCTGTGGTTAGTTAGTGGATGAGGTCGCTAGTTAATGTGATGCTCTGAAAACCACCAAAACACAGATTGTGTTTCTAGTCTGGAAAAACTGAGCTGAGATTTGTGATTCATTCGTCACATTTTACTCAAACCTGAACGAGCACATGTTTAAGAGCTCAACGTGAACAAACACACCTAAAAAAACTACTGTTAAATCAACTAAAAAACACTGGTTTCTCAAAATAAACCAAACTAAATATTACTACATAACCTTCTTGATAGGGCACAGATGTATATGTATGTGTACAGTCTGTATTTGTGTGTGAAGTTAATATATTTGATCAAATAAATAAATAAATAAAACTGAAAATCGTGGTGTTCAGGTATTTGCCAAGTCAACATTTCTCATTTGCATTTAGCTAATAAAAACTAGAGACATATTCACAAAAATAAATAAAGCACCAAAAAATGAAAATGAATGAAGACAAATTCTAAATAGTAATAAAGCCATATAGGCATTAAAAAAAGTTAAATTCTAAAAAGAAAAATTCTAAATATCAGCGTAACTATATTAAAAAATATTTAAAAATAAAGAAACTTTAGCTGAAACTCTGAAAACAGACGTATCTGGGTGACAGTGAATTCTCTCACCTGACCACTTTGGTTCCTCCTCGGTTGACCTGCATGTCCACCGTACAGCCGGAGTTCACATACGACACCAGATTGATCTCTGAGAACTCAGCCTGAAACACACGAGAGCATTACACTAAACTACCACTGCATCACACAAATCACTAATAAACTTTACACGCTCTATATATATATGTTTATACACACAGACGAAAACGGGTTTAACCATAAAAACAAAAAGTGTCATAATTTAAACTGTTGCAATTTGGTTTTTGTTTTGGGTTTTTTTTGAGCAAAAAATAAATCTCACACATTTTCCCCTGATTTCCTAAATTTAGCCACTAGAATATCATTCAGTGTAAACGATCTTGTCAGGCATATTTACAACAAAAATCTATTTATGACAGACAGTCCCACCCCCAAACTCACACCATTGGTCAGTTCCCTATCAGTCGGTCACTCTGAGTCACGTCAGTGACCGGCGAATAGAGATTCCTATTCTTCAGGGAACCAGGGTTACAATACGTAACCGAGACGATCTTCCAGCTGAACTTCAGCACCTCATTCGATTTATTTTTGAAGGCGCTGATATGAATTATAGATTTCTACAGTCCATAACCACAAAAGGAATACAGTCTGATCTGATCAAATGCACTATTATGAGAGACAATCTTTACTGTACCCCTGGAAATTCATATTCATAAAACACCAAAATAATAAGCATCAGATATAAACGATATGACTTTTAGTTTTGGGATTGGTACGATTATTCATTTATTTGATCAAAAATAGAGTAAAAATTGTGAAATATTATTCTACTGCAGATTCTCTGTGAATGTGTGTTAAAGTGTATTTCTGTGATGTTCAGCATCATTACTCCAGTCTTCAGTGTCACATGATCTTCAGAAATCAGAATCATATGAAATATTCCTGATTATTATCGATGTTGAAAAGTGTTTGGAGTGTTTAAAGGACAGTCAGCAGCTCTAGAGGACACACACATCGGACGCTCTGATTGGCCGCTGGCTCGGAGGCGGAGCTCTATTGGAGAGAGAGCGCGGGATTGGTGCCAGGCTGACGCTGCCATGGTTACGCTCCGGGTAACGCATTCAGGCCGCTGGGAAAGAAAACAGGAGAAAGTCCAAAAGACAAACAAGCTTCCTTCCTCTGTAACTCACGTCTGGTCATCACTCCTCACACAGATGTTACTCCTCTTACTGCCATTCATTTTCATTAAGACCCTTAATTAGCTGAAAGGCAATTCAAAAAATATCTGCTCAGTAATTTTATAGAATCTACCGTAAGTGCTTCAACATAATGATATAAACATGCACGACTGATGCTTTTGTTCATCAAGGACGCGTTAAAGTGATCAAAGGTGGCAGTAAAGATGTTTAAAATGTTACAAAACATTTCTATTTCAAATAAATGCTGCTATTTTACACTTTATCTGTAAATCCTGAAAAATAACCCTCACCCACAAAAATATTGATTTTAATAATCAGAAATGTGTGTTGAGCAGTAAATCAGTATATTATTGTGATATTATCATGTGACACTGAAGACTGGAGGAATGATGCTGAACATCACAGAAATACACTTTAACACAGATTCACACAGAACA
>JAUMHQ010000050.1:481341-493452 GCA_032361165.1 Enteromius paludinosus
TGGTTTATTAGGGTTGGAGCTAAACTGTGCAGAGCTGTGGCCCTCCAGGAATTGAGTTTGAGACCAATGGTTTACACGTTAGGCTCTGCTTTCACAGACAGGGTTTGGTTAAGACAGGATTAGGCAATGGTTCAAGCAGAACATTAAACCAGTGAAAACCAAAACAAAACTGGTGTTCATCTTGAGATTAAACAGAGGCACGGAGATGTTTAAACGTTTTACGTCAGTTTTAGTGTCAGTAAAGTCATTTATAATATTATCCGATTAAGATTTCTATTAAAATATAAAACAGCTTCCATCTATAAAAAAATTAAAACAGCTTCCATCACTGAAATTAAATATACTGTGTTTTCCTCTAAGTGGCAACCCAGGGTGCCGAAATACAATTGGCTAAACTGACAGACACACTTTGATGCTTAAGTTGAGACAGAAGTGTACATATAGCACCTTTGAAGTAGCTGCGGGAAAACCACAGACTTGGCAACCATGGCTCTCATATATAAAAGTAGTCCATTAGTGACCTCTTAGGTCATGTTGACTGTGATGTTAATTCTGTGTGTGTGTGTGTGTGTGTATCAGAAACGGTACGCCGGCCGCCTCGCCCCACGGACGCTCACTCTCTGCATCCGCCGACCATCGAGCTGCGCCACCGCTCACGCTCACCCCATCATCCACCCGCTTTGCTGCGCTCCGAGGACCCACAGCAGGTGTCCACACAGCTGCCCGACAGCAACCACCACCCGCCGGACGATGTGTATCCTCTGTCGGTGTCTCCGTCGGCTAACGGTCACTGCGTGCTTCAGGAGGAGCCTCCGCCACCGGCCCGTGTCATCCAGCTCATGCCCAGTGCCATCATGCACCCACTGCTGAGCACCGACTTCAGGAGAGCGCCACAGGAGAACGGCCGCGAGGTCAAAAGTCAAGTGCACTTCGCCCATCAGACGCCTCTCCAGCTCCCCCCGCAGGACGAGCGCCACTACCGCAACCACATAATCATGCCTGTGTCTCCACCCGAGGAGCAGGCCACGCCCATCGGCCGCATCGCAGGTAAGGCCCCGCCCCCCTCCACTGATTGGTCAAGGATTGTACAGTCTCCCCAATACACAATTCATCAATCTCATGATGAGTGCTATTACTATTAATATTATTTTCTAAAGTAATGTGCACTAGATAGGGATTAGTGAGCGAGTGCTTGATTTGTGATTGTGTTGTGTGTCAGACTGCAGGCTCCTGTGGGATTACGTCTATCAGCTGCTGTCGGACACTCGCTACGAAAACTACATCCGCTGGGAGGACCGCGAAACCAAAGTCTTCCGCATCATGGACCCCAACGGCCTGGCCCGCCTGTGGGGGAACCATAAGGTAGCAGAATACCTGCCTGATGATAAGAAAAACAGAAATTAAATTCATTATCAAGATAAAAATGAAGTTAAATAAATATTTAAAGTTTAATTACAAGCGTTTACTATTATTATTAATTGTTACATTCAATATTAAAAGTAAAAAAACACCAAAGTGCATTAAATAAAATAATTCAATTAAAACATAGTTTATTATTATAAATTACAATAAATAAATTAATAATAAAAATAATGCATTAAATATAAGCACATACATTAATATTGTACACCAAATATAAAAAACCTAAATAAAATTACATCAATTACCAAATAATGAAATAATATAAAATTTATTATATTAAATATTTAATAAAAGAAATAAAAATACAATTAAAATAAACTTTACTTTTACACAAATGTAAAAAATAAATAAAAATAATAATAAAAAATTATGAGGAATTGGACACTTAGGAAAAAGCCTGGATATTAAAAAAGTCCTAAATTGTGGAATCATGGAAAGGACTATTGTGAATAGAAGTTTTATATGCTTATTTTATTGTTTTTATCATTTATGTGCTATCATAGTGTTTGTTAATGTTTTGAATTAGATGTCTTTGTTTTTATTTCAGTTGTGGTTGAACTTGTAGTCATTTCACTGCGTGCTTCTGTTATTTTTTAGAAAGTTCTAAGTCTGTATGGTTGATGTTTAGTGTTTTAGTGCTTCAAGTTAAACAAAAAACTAGCTTACATTTTTTTTTTTTTTTTATACTTTAGTTCTGATAGTTCAGCAGGAATGTTATTGTTTTCTGAGCTGAGATGAGTGTTTGTGAGTCAGGATCTGTTGACACTGATGTAGTGATGTGTTGCTGGAACAGAACAGGACAAACATGACGTATGAGAAGATGTCGCGGGCGCTGAGACACTACTACAAGCTCAACATCATCAGGAAAGAGCCGGGACAGAGACTGCTGTTCAGGTCAGTCGGGAGCACCGCTTTCACAAACACAGGTCGTTCACAAGGTCACCGACCCATTAACGTGTGTGTGTGTGTGTGTGTGTGTGTGTGTAGGTTCATGAAGACCCCAGACGAGATCATGAGTGGGCAGACGGATCGTCTGGAGCACCTGGAGTCGGACACAGACGATCAGATCTATGTGAAGGAGGAGTGCTGAGCGAGCCTCTCTACAGCATGAACTTCTAAAGCCGCAGATGCCTCGGTCAGCCCGTCTGAACTTTGACCTCCGTGTGACCTCCAGATCTCGGAGGATCTGCACTGCACTGCTCTCAGTCTGTCGAAGCCCATCCTACTCGCTGTTTTTTTTAGTCTTATACTTCAGCAAACTTCACGGTGACAATCATTTTAATGACAAACGATGCTCTTTTTTCAAATCAAATCTAGAAATTGTTGGTGCAGCTTTTTTCCTCTTTGGTAAGTATATTGTACGAAGACCTGTTGCGATGTGTATAAACGTGGGAATACTAGAATGCTGGTGAAAATGTGATTCAATTCTACAATAAATTTTACTGAGTGACACAGGAGTGTTTACTGAATTTGTTCATGTATTTGCATGCTATATACATTTACTCTACCGTTCAAAAATGTGGGGTCAGTAAGATATTTAATGGTGTTTAAAGATGTTTCTTCTGCTCATCAAGGCTGCATTTATTAGATTAAAAATCCAGAAAAACTGTAAAATTGTGAAATGTGTGAATATGTTTTAAAATGTAATTTCTTCCTGTGATACAAAGCATCATTACTCCAGTCTTCAGTGTCAGAAATCATAATAATATGCTGATGTTTCATTATCAGTGTTGGAAACAGTTGAGCTGCTTCATAGTTTTTTTAGGATTCTTTGATCATTAAGATATTAAAAAGAGAAGCATTTATCTAAAATGGATAATAATGTGCAGATCAGTACATTTTTATTCGTTCTTCTTTGAAAGAAACGAGGATATATTAAATGAACAAAAAAAGTCATAGAAATGTTTTATATTTGGTAAAAGATTATGTTGGTTTTTTACTTGTTATTCATCAAAGAATCCTGAGGGGGAAAAATCACAGGTTCCAAAAAATATATTTACTTAAACTTTATTTACAGTCACTTCGTTATGTATACCCTGACGGTAAACAAACATACATAAAAAACAACAGTTACAAAACGGCTAGTCAGTGATGCTAGTGTTCATTGTGGTTTGTTTACACGTTCAGTTAACGTTGTGTCATGAATACTCGAAATAAAACGACACCGATGAGACAGTCATTTTATACAGGTAGGTTTATAGGTAAAAGCTTCTTAGTTTATCTAAAGAAAGCCTTATTCGTGATTTTAAAAACTCTTGTAGTGAAAATAATAGTAATTAGCATGCAGGATCGCACACGTCCGCGCGATGGCGCCACACGCGCACACATCCATCCCTCACACGCTGTCACAGCCTCACAGGAAAAATAAAATATGAGAAATAAATACCACGATTTTAAACGATAGCCATGTTGTGCTAATGTGTTAACAACAGGAATAATAGGCTACACATTACTCAGAAATACTAACTTGGAGTTTTAGGACATTTGTGATGGAAGTAGTAGCCTTTGATCACAGAAAACATCGTTCTCAGATTTATTTGGTCTTAAATAACTGTCGTCAGCATAAAACATTATTTACAGGCCAACATCATTCATATAACTTTTTTTGGTAAAATGTTTTTAAAAAGTAAAAAAAAAACTACTTTTTTAAATAATGTTTTCAATGGAACATTATTTTAAGATTTCTGTATTATATAAGAAACTGTTTGGAGTGGATGGATAATCATCCAATATAATAATTTAATAAATAACCGCAAAATAAGACCGTCATTCAGCCTTTAATTAATGTGACACAAGAATATGATTTCTTTAGTTTATTTTTTTTGAGACATTTGTTCTGTTTATTATTAGTGTCACAACATTTTATAAATCATTCAATGTCTTTTTTGTTCAGAATTTATGCAGCCCTTTGACGTTCATCAGACGTTTCTGAAATGTTATTTGAGAACCTTCAGAGAACATTCAAAATAACGCATTCTCAGAATGTCTGCAAAGCGGTCAAATGGGACGTTCTTTTAACTCCATGATTGAAACATTTTTTTTTTTGAAATTCTTAAAACATATTTTTGTTATCTGGGGTGGTAAGATGTAGCTCTGGGCGTGTGTGTGTGTGTGTGAGAGAGAGAGAGAGAGAGAGAGAGAGAGGGGATGGAGTATGTGTGTGTGTTTCAGTCAGTCAGTGTGTGTATGTGTGTGTGTGTGTGAGAGAGAGAGAGAGAGAGAGAGAGAGAGAGAGAGAGAGAGAGAGAGGATTGAGTATGTGTGTGTGTGTGTGTGTGTGTGTGTTTCAGTCAGTCAGTGTGTGTATGTGTGTGTGTGTGTGTGAGAGAGAGAGAGAGAGAGAGAGAGAGAGATGATTTGAGTATGTGTGTGTGTGTGTGTTTGTTTCAGTCAGTCAGTGTGTGTGAAGCTCAGGGAAGAGCTGCATCAGTTTCTCTCTCCGTCTTTTTTCTTTAATTTTTCTGCCTTCTGTTTTTACGGCTTATAATAAACATCGTAGTTAATTCAAACAGAAGACGCGGGAAGAGTTTCGCGCGCAAATATCTCGTCTGTTGAGTTCTGGGACGGTTACTGACGGTTAGGCGCTGAACTCGCGCGCGGATCTGAATCATGTGAAGCGCCGCTGACTGAACCGAACGGAACCGAACGGAAGCGGAAACCCAGACTCCCGCCGGAGTGATCGCGCGCTGATCGGATGGATTGATGAGGAGCGGCGCAGGTGCGGCAGGTAACGTTTCCAGCACGTTCTTATTTCCGTCTTTAATCTGTCGCGAGCGCAGGAGAGTAGTATCAATCAGAACCTCGGCTACAAACAGTTTAAAAATATTAAAAAAGTAAGTTATTGATTGATTATTTGGTGATTGACAGCACGATCAGTTTTGTTTTAGACATTCAGTCAACACTTTCCTATAAAACAGCGTTTAATGAAATATGGTTTGCTTTGGTTTATGTTTGGCATTTTTGTTAATTGAGTTCCACATATAAATATATAATAGGCTATTAATCATATAAATATAAAGTAGGCTATTAATCATTGGGTAGTCCATCCTGGTGTTTGCTGAGAATTCATCTACACTGAAAAAATAATTTAGTGATTTTTCGAAAATAGTTAATACAAGTGATTGCAACCCATTTATTTTTGCTAAATTCAAATAAACAAATTTAATTGACTAACTTTCAGCATTTTTTTATTTAAATGTATGACTAAAATTAATTGTTTGCAACCACTTACCTTTTCGAAAATCTGTAGCCTATAATTTTTTCAGCATATAAATGTAGCCAACTTGACATTGGTCAATTTAATAGACATTAGTGCGCAACAAGCATGTTTTGGAAAATGATTTTGTAGTGGCTTACATGATAATTTGTGATAGCATGTTATTTCAAAGAATACCCTGGTAAGTCGTGATTGAATGATTTATATTTAACTATTTATATTTGTATCTTAGAACACAAGTCGTCCCACTAGAGTTTCTGAAACGCATTGATCATTTCCAGTCTTTATCATAAATATCATCAGAATAGAGGCGAATGTGTGTGAAATTGTTCTGCGGTTTTTAGTATCATGAAATCTCCAGTTTTCGTTGTGAGTATAATGTTAATTCAAGGTCACAAAAACATTTCTTGCAACATCCTTACAACATTTAGCAAACATATTAGCACCTGAACATTCATTTTGAATATTCTAAGAACATTAAATAACCCATTTTTGTTGCAGTTAGAACGTTATTTAAAGTTTACCAAAATAAGACATTTTTAATGTTCTAAATATGGTTTCTTGCACTGTTAGAATCTTTTTTAAAGGTTACAACAACATTTCTTAGAATTTGTGAGAATGTATTTGCAAATATTAATAACATTACTAGAACATTTGATAATTATTACTTAAAGAACGTTTGTCTTAATGTCATAACTTTGAAAAACCGTTGTGAGAATGTTCCCGTGGCGTATGTGATTGATGACCAGAAGCAGACGTCCTCGTATCTAGCGTGTGTTTTCAGCATCAGAAAGCGTCGTATTGGTGAAACAAATCTGAATGATTTCAGGAAAATAAAGGTTAGGGGATTTTATGACGCTATGTAATATTTATACAGTTTGTAATTATCTACTTTTTAAAGATTGTTTTATCTTGAAGGTGCCAAGTGTAATTTTTTTAGCCCTTTAACATATCTTAACATGTTTGTTTTTGTATGTTTACAAAGCAAATACAAGTCAGCAGTTTTCTGTTCAAAGCATCTCAAGAGTCCCAGATGAAGCTAGCTGTTAGAAACAACCATATAAGAAGAATCCAAAAAACACTGATGTTGAACACAAAAGTGACTTTATTAACTATTAAAAACAGTAATCCCGCTCATATTGTAGCGCATCAGTGCAGATGTTTGTGTTTGTTATTCAGAGGTCACGACCCCGGATTGGTGGTTTTGGTGTTCAGGGCGTGAGTGTCTCATCTGTTGCTCATTTATAGGACATCACATGTGCTCCGCTTGATTCCAGATGACATTAATGAGGCACAAACACATCGACTTGTCCATCGTGACGGCCACACTCATATTTCATGCATCACTAAACCTCATGACTGGAATGACAGGTTAGTGTCAAACACACAGTTTCTCTCGGCCGTCTGTGAAAGCAGCGCTCGTTATTATTATTACTCGTCTTCCAGGGCAGACTGAAGTCACCATGAAACCAAAACCAGCCTATTTTCATTTGTTTATAGAATATTAGTAAAAACTGAAAAAGCAAGCGATTTCCAGCAGTAAAATAAAGATGCACATTTTTACAAATCTGAAATATTGAGATAGAAAGATCGTATTCCTACGATCAATCAATTTATCAATTATTCATTACATGATAACATGTTATCATTTGAACTTTGTTAAGCTTTTCTTTGCTAACTTTTTTAAGCTGGTCACAGATCCTGCCGGAGCTCAGCTCCCAGGACACTCCATTATTATGAGGGAAAATGCAACCGGCGAATAGACGCTATCTGACTGTAATGTCGCTGTGTTTTCTGGTTATTACGCCGCTGACCTGACACACAAACACCGGAAACCTGCTAATGAAGCTCGCCGAGGCTTCCTCGGATGTTTTAGCCGTGATTTCATTGTGGCTGCTATTCTTGGCCGTCCTCATCACCTTGAGTCCTGCATTAATCTGGACTAGTGTTGGTCTCTGAACATATTGTGCCCTGTTAAGATGGAGGAGAGCTCGACCCTGACGAGAGAGACGGACGAGCGACTCTGTGAGCAGGAAAACAGTATAACCAAAGAACAACGTACAATAGGAAAGAACAAACATTGAAATAGTGTTATATTTGGGTGAAAATAAAGTTTCAAAGAATGAACAGGATCCATGATTTATTCTCCCTCGAGACGTTCTAGGTGTACATACATGACTTTCTTCTTTCAAACAAATCCAGTCAGAATTATATTCAAGAAAACTCTCCCAAGCTTTATCATGAGTGCTATTTTTTCAGTCCAATAAAATGCATCCATGTGTCCCTCACACAGGTCGAAGGGGGTGAATAAAGGCCTCCTGTAGTGACTTTTGTAAAACTGTATAAGCAGATTTCCTAGCATTCCTCGTTATATGTGTGAGAACATGCTTTTACGTTTGTTTACAGGAGCGAAGGAAGTAAAGTTTCCTTATACTTTAGCAAAGGAAATCCAGTCTCTGCTCGACTTGTATCAAAAACATTTATTCCTACTTGTTTTGTATTTCTAATTCATGATTTTGTTTTGCACTTCTTTACTATAGATGGATGCACTTTATTGGACTTGTTTTGAACACTATTGGAATATAACACTCATTATAAAGCTTGGAAGAGCCAGGGCATATAGCAGTTTTGAATGAAACATCTGAAAGAAGAAACTCATATACACCTAGGATGGCTTGAAAGTGACTAAATCATGGGATCACTTTAAAATGAGTTATTATGTTGTAAGCAGTGTTGAAAAAATTGACTTTTAAAAGTACTGTATTACAATATTGCGTTACACCCAAAAAAAGTCATTGATTGCTGGACTTAGTTACATTTGATAGAAATTAATGCATTTTTTGTTACTTTTTGTCACCTGGGTTATACAAGTTATATTTTTGTCAACTATAAGGATCCTTTCACATCAAAAAATAAAATTAATCAATTAATCTGTTACTTTTTTAAAAATTATGCATTACTTTTTATTAGTTAGTTGAAAAAAGTAATCTGATTACATTTAAAAACAATGCTCTTACACTGCTTCTCTGACCCAGATTTGTCACCTGAGATGTCTTTAATCAAACATGTGTGATTCACATCACATATCTGCTGTAGTTTATGTGTTCATGACTTTCTCTTCAGCTGATGTGCTTGTTAAAGTTTCTACCTTTAGAAAAGAAAATATACTGGTCATAAAAAACAAAAAGTAAAATGCAAAAATGAACTATAAATAATTGATTTCATTTCCTCCTGCATCATTCCAGAGATTAAAATAAATGCTCCATGACGCACTACAAACAAGGACGCTCTTTCTCAGTTTTGTGTCTTGTTTTCCAGTATAGAGAGATCTCCATATTCTTAAATAAAGATCTTAAGGAAAGGAAAATATTTGACAGTGGGTTTAAAAATCATCTTAATTCAAAGAAATAAAAAAAGAGATCATTTTTCTGACCCCATTGGCAGATATTTGTTTGTTTTACACTAAAAGGTCCATTCAGTCAAAGAACCATCTCTTTCTGACCTTTTTATCATCTGAAGAAGCTTCTTCAAGGAAATATTTAGAGAAAGAAGTTTCTTCTATGGCATCGTGAAGCACCTTTGCAAATGCATCTTTGTCTATAAGAATGTTTAGATATTAGTACTGGAAAACAACACAAATATAGCAAGTGAAGTCATTTTGGTGGTGTGCTGAAGTCGTTTCATGTGTTGTTAGAGTTGATCTGGGAGCAGCTAATTAAGGGCGTTGCATAATCATCCGTCACTTCCTGTCCCGCTTCCGTCCAATGAGAGTGTGCACAGAACGAGGCTAAAAATAACCAGCGTTTCTGACACCTTTCATCACACTACTGTCAGAGAAACAGGTTCATGCTGATGCTGCGACGAGAAACAGAGCATCTTAAAGCACATCAGAGATACGTGAAGAAAAACACCTTCATATGGACTAAAATAAGCCTTCGTTTCATAGCTATGTTGCTGCGCACAGTTATATGCTGGGCTTTAATGTAAATACAATAAAGTAAAAAAATGGCATTTGTGTTCCAAATTTCGCCTGTAAAAAATACAGTAACAGGTTTTACAGGTTTAAGTTAAATTTACAGTTAAATACCGTAAATGATGTAATGTTAATATACCAACCTGTTAAAGTACTGAAATCTGTTTTGAAGTACACTGATAAGCACCAAATGACAAGAAAATCACATGATGAACCAAAGCCCTTTTAAATATGAATATATTTATTTATATAGAAGGAGCTCAGTGTCATTCACACAAACACTAAACACCATCATGATGAGACTCATTACACTCAAATATGTAACACACAACCCTAATAAACATAACTGATAAGAAAACACCAAGAAGAACCAGTTATTTCAACGAAAAAACATCAAAATTCAAACGAAATTTGAAACGCACTGTATATTTCTGGGAATGTCACTTTACAGTTTTTCCCTGTAAATTTACCATTAACCCTTAAACAGGTTTTTACTGTAGCATTTTCAGTTTTTTTACCCTTAAAGTCACTGTTTACAGTGCGGAAGGACATTTTGTGTGATTCTGACATCCGAACCGTTTCAGTTCTTGACCCTGTTGAAGGTGTCAGGTTAGTGTGTTCTGAGAGGGGTTCTGTGGATTCACAGGAGGGTTACGGGTCCAGGATCTGCCGGGAAAGCAGCCGAACTCTCTCTGTGTGCTAAACCTCACTCCTTCTGAGAGCAGGGCTCGGTGTTAATACACTGTCAGAAGTACAGCTTGGTTTGGACAACACACGTGTGCTGTAATTAAGCTCAGTCCTCTGAGGTGCGATGAAAACACAAAGCATGCTGGGACGACGTCTCTAACAGCTCGATGCGCTGCTGACGAGACACAAAGCAGCAGCTGTAAAGGGTTAGTGCCGTGATTAAACAAAGCTTCTCTATTACTGCTGTACACTGAAACTATTTGCTGTAGGATTGACAGTCTTCACTCAGAAATTACTAGAACATTTCACTGATAATCAGGAAGAATTTGGATTAGAATGTTTCTTACAACATTTCACTCATTTTCTACGAACGTTCTACTCCTGCTTCTGAACCGTATTCGATGGAGGCCTGTTTCTGCCACTGAATAAAAAAAATAAAAAAGGTGTTTGCGACTTTTTTTCTCACATTTAGTTTACATCTTGCAATTCTGACTTCATTTATCTCAATTGTGAGTTATAAACGGCCAATTCTGACTTTTTGTCTTAGAATATAACTCATACACTGAAAGAAATTGTACAATTTTTAGTTTTAAGAAAAGTGGTTGCAAATAATTTATTTTAGCTATACGTTTAAATAAAAAATGTTGACAGTTAGTTTATTTAAATATAGCTAAAACCATTTACCTTAAAAAAAGAAAGTTTATATCACAATTGCAATATTTAATACAATTCTGAGAACATACCAGTGTTTTTTTCTCTCATTAGAACTGGACTTAATAATTCACAATAATTCAGAATTGCAAGTTTATATCCTGCAGTTCTGACGTTATAGCTTGAAAATGTGAGTTTATATCTTACAATTCAGAGAAAACAAGTCAGAATTGAGAGACAAAAGCAGCAGTTACCGTTTTTATCTTTATTCAGTGGCAGAAACGGCCTCCATGTATTCATTATTGATGCCGCTATCACAAAAAGAGCAATTAAAAGCAGATCAGAAATAGATTGTTCGTGTTACACAGGCAAACATTAGAGCGATTGACATTGATTAGTGTGTGTGAGGTGAAGAGCTAATGGTGGCACACTGAATCTCACACACATTGATTGAAACATCACACTGGAACGAGAGACGCAGATGGAGGACAGAGACCAGATGACGCTCGGATCGCTTTATTCTCCGAGTTCAGAAACTTCCCTGATTTCAATCAGCTCAGAATAACTTCAGTAAGATATTTATTCCTCAGCGGAGCAATGATCTTCACGAGCCTCTGAAGCACCTCGCATCTTCTGAGGAGCGTTTAGTACCTCTCAATCAGCATTGCATATATGTTTGGATCGTTTTGTGCTGGTTTTGGCTTCAGAGCAGTTCTCTTAATGACTTGTTATGTAGTCTTCCTCACTTAGAGGAACTCCTCTGCTCTGGAAGTGCTCTAGATCTGACTCTCTGATCTTTTTCTGCATTGTAGTGAGAGTATATGCGAATGGCTGCCAGATTGGAAGACAAATTCAACACTTTGCGGAAACTGTCCTTTTAAGATAGAAGAACATCCATCTAACGGGGAATGTTCTCACATTCACTTTCAAACGTTGTTTATATGTTACATAAGCGTTTGAAAGTGAATGTGAGTACGTTCCCTGTTTAGGCTCATACACACTGAGACGAATATCACACGCGGATATCGTCAATGCTTGAAGGGGTCATACGGTACATGCACTTTTACAAGCTGTTTGGACTGAAGTGTGTGTTGGGAGTGTGTGTACACAACCACCCTACAATGATAAAGATCCACCAGTAGTTTTCTTTTAATTTAATAAA
>JAUMHQ010000050.1:500583-516381 GCA_032361165.1 Enteromius paludinosus
CACTTGGGTGGGTTAAATGCAGAGCACTAATTCCTAGTATGGGAAACCATACCTGGCCACTTGTCACTTCCTTTTAACACCGTTTATTTATAACGCAGTTATTCCAATCACTGGTTCTCACTAGTACAACTCATGCAGATGCAGTTTAATTAGAAAAGCTCGCCAGCTCCACTATGCAAACTTAATTAGCTGATTACTGCACAAGCACACACACACACACACTCTCACACACACGCGCGTCTCACAGAAATGTCAGCAGCAGTTAAAGTGCCGAGCGCTGCAGCGTTTGAAGGACAGAGACTCAGCGGCGTCTCCGGAGCTCCTGAATTCATCAATACAGCTTCAGCTGAGCTCGTCACTCACTGTGTGTGTCCACTAATTAATCACTCATGATGAAGATGAGCCACTGCTAATTTAAGATCATTGACATTATGAGCTTTTTTAATCATTTTATTTTAGCTTTTTATTTGACTTAAAAATATTTATTTATTAATTTATAGTTTTAAAAATGAATTCACTTTTTAAAATATCTATGATGATGATTGTGGTCCACTGCTGTTTTACTATTATTGATATTATTATAATTTAATTTATTTTTTTTTATTTTATGTACTTGTTTGTTTTGTTTTGTTTTGTCTATGATGATCACTGACATAATGCAGTTTTTATTTAACTAATGTTATTTTATGTACTTTTTTATTGTTAATTTACTGACTGTGATGATGGTTGTGGTCTAGTGCTATTTTAGTATCGTTGACATAGGGTTTTTACTCTATATATTTTATTTTGTAGTTTGTTTGACTTTTTCTTTCTTTTTTTTTTTTTAATATAAAAAATGATTAACTTTTTTAATGTCTAATGATTGTGGTCCAGCATTATTTTAGTTGCATTGCAGGACTATTATCACACTTATTCGTTTTGAATTAGTTGACATTTTATATTTAAAATTGAGATATTTAGAAGTTGTAGCAATTTCTTTGTATTTGTCATTTTTATGATTTTTAAATATATACATATATATATATAATTGGTTTTATTTGGTTTTTATTGCTCTTTTAGTACATTGAGTCACACTAAGTGAAAATGAGAAACGTTAGCTGAAGTCAGATAGGTTTATGTAGTGTTCTGTATGTTGGGTTGCAGTTGTTCGGACGGGAACATGTGAGGTGGTGGCGCTACACCGATGCTGTAATAAAAACAAGATCGAGGAGCGTTCGCAGACCGTCAAGTGCTCGTGTTTCCCGGGACAAGTGGCAGGAACCACCAGAGCCGCTCCGTCCTGCGTAGACGGTATTAAAAACACACCGGACAGAGATATTACACTTACTCAGAGTCCTAGGATCTTCACATCACCAGAACATCATTTTGAAGATTATTATTTAGTATTTCTAGTTCAAAAATTTTTGTTTCTAATGTATTTGAAATAATCTTTACTCAAGATTATTATAGTTAGCTAAAACTAAACTAATCTAAACTAAAATAAAGAGATGTTTATTATTTAAAATAAAATAAACATTAAGTTAAATAAAATTACATTTATTTAAAAAATGTATTATATTATAGCTATTTTCATTTAGTTTAAAATAAGTCATTAATATTAGTTTATAACAATAACATAAACTAATAGTATAAATTATTAAAATAAAATCTAATTTTTTAAGTATAATAGAATAATAATCAGTGATACTCAAATAACACAGCTGTTATGTCTGTTTATCAGTTCTCATCATGAGGAATAATTTTGGCTAAAATGCTGGAAATAAAATCTTTGCGTTCAATGAATCAAGTGAATAATGCAGATCTGAACGATCATCAGGTGAAGCTCTTCAGCGCTCGTTTGCTGGTCAGCGTCGTTAGCGGCGTGTTTAATGTCTGTCCGTTAATGAAGAAGCTGATTAAACTCTGATCGCCTCTAATCGTTTCACCCGTAATACTCGAGCTGTGTGAAATGAATGTTAACGGGTCCGTTCGGATGTGTCCGGGCCCCTGAGTGCCGTCTGACCTATTCTCTGACATTTAGTCTCTGACATTCTCTGCAAATGAAAGCCCGGCTCGAATGTCCTCCATCGGCAGGTCATCTCCAAAAAAACATCAGCACTTAACGTGCTAACGATCTTCTCCATCATCGCGCCTCTTTCTGACGGGTTCAGCTCCCATGCCTTCTACAGAAACTGATCATTCATCAGTGAAGGTGAAAAAATATATGCATATGAAATTTTGTGTGGAATTTATAGAAACATTATTGCAAATAATAATGGTGATTATTCGCATCCAAAATAAAACTGTTTGTTTACATAATATGTGTGTGTATTTATTATGTATATATAAAATATGTATTTTGTATTTTAGATGTGTATAATTACAGTCATGTAATTTATATTCATATATAAACATATTTCTTCAATATCTACATGCATGTGTGTTTTGTACATATGCATAGTAAATATATACACTAATACACTGTTATGTAAACAAAACCTTTATTTTGGATGCAATTGATTGACAACAATAAAAATAAAATTCACCTGAACTGCTCCAAATTTATTTCCAACAAAAAAAATATCAAAAGAACTTAAATATTACTAAAATTATTATAATATTAATATTATTAAAATTTTTAAACAACATAAATTTACTTGCGTGAACTTTCACTTTCACATGAAGAGTGATAAAGTTTTTATGCTTAGTTAATTATTTATAATCCGTTTTTATGATCCATTAATAGCTGGCATATTCGTGAGTTACGGGGACTTTTTTGGCACTAATGTAACTTCATAGATCTGGTAAAGTTGAGTGTATTTTTGACACTAATGGTGCTCCATTCATACCCAGGTCAAAATGACCTGAACATTTATATGGTTAATATTTTTTTTTAATAATTGGAAAAGTCCATTTTGAGACACTTAAAATGTTTAAGTTTCAGTCACTTACTAAAAACTTACTTAAAGACATTCTCATGCGTCTTTTCCAGGTCAAAATGAACTAGGATGTGTTATGATATGTGTGTGTTCAGCCTCTATAGTTCAGCAGAAGTGGTGGTGTCAGATGCATCCGTGTCTGGACGGAGAGGACTGTAAAGTGCTGCCGGATCTCAAAGGATGGAGCTGTGCGATGGGGAATAAGATCAAGACCACAAAGGTACAAAGACCCTCAGAAACACTGTACGAACACGGTTTAATACGACTGGCAGTCTAACATTTGTTAAATGTAACTAGTTTGAAAAAACATTTTCATAATGTTTCAAAACGATCGAGAATGTTCCTTTCACATTTCCACATCAGAGAATATTCAGAAATTATTTTTGTATAATTTAATGGAAATGTTTGGAAAAACTTATTGAGATTTCAGACATTAAGACTTGTTTTCTGAAAAAAATTAATAAATATAAAAATAGAAAGAAGTTGCTAGAAATGCAAACAAATATCTGTTTCTGGGGTCTGAAGAATAAATGTGTTTCAAAGGGAGAATAAGATTATTTTTATTTGATTAAAATTGAATCTTGATATATTTTGAAAAAAACAAGACTGAATGAATGTATTTAAGAACATTTAGATATTTGTTTGTTTTTTCAGTTATTACCTGCATATAAATAATGATTACAGAAAAAGAATAGAGAAAGCACATCACATGTTACGTGCAACAAAAATGATGAGAACGTTTGTTAAATGGACAGTCCACCCCAAAATGATTGATCATCGTCACCAAACCTGAAAGAGTTTCGCTCTCCTGCTGAAGACAGAAGAATGACGGTAACTAAATAGCTGCTGGAAGTAATACAGTGGAAGTCAATGGGTGCCGTCACCTGTTTGATTCCCAGCATTCTACAAAATATGGTGTTTTGATTTCAGCAGAAGAATGAATCTCATAGAGGTTCTGGGACGATGTGAAGGTGAGTTACTGATCTTAAGACGCGGGTCTCTGCTGTTGAAGGTCATCCATCTGTGTCTGGGATCATTCGTTACCAGCAGATGAAGCTTTTAGCCCCATTAATGACTAGTGTGTCACCGCAACACCCTTGAACATCACCAGCGCTTTAATTAGAAGCTTTTAATAGAAACCCAATGCAAATGTCCTTCTGCTGCTGGTTATGACGACTGTATGACTCGAGCTCGTTCAACTTCTATCAATTATTTAAACAGCTTCGCCAAACCTGTCTGGAGCCTAATTATTGATCCTAAATATCCGCAGGCTCTCCTGATTGGCCGGCGTTGCGGTGATCTTCATCGATTCAGAATAAACCATATCAACCTCAAAAGCCCTATATCTTTCTTTTCTGTATGAAACATTAAACTAATGCCGTTTCCTGCTTTCATTTCCCATGTTACGCACGGCACAGATCTCCTCAGACCGGGATCAGCTCTGGTAACCGCTGGAAACCTGATACAGGTGAGCCGCCCTTCATCATCATCATCACAAACAGATGCAAGTGTTTGTGTTTATTTCTTGTGTTTATTTTGGTGCATTTTTCTTGCTGACAGATTACATCACACGTAAAATTCAAATAAGATGTGCTTTACAGTCGTTCTATTCTCTGGTTAGTGACTGATAGAGCTGTTCGTTCATCTCTACTAACCAGCTAAACTAACCAAACCCCTGATCAATATTGTGGATCAGTTTGTTAAGTGTGTTGCTTTCAGTGAAATGACTTTAAGTCAGTTCTAAAATTATTATTATTTTTATAATTATTATTTATATAGTTATAGTTCATCAGAGCTAAAACATTATAAAAGGGGTCCCACAGGGATCAATTTTAGGACCTATTTTATTTTCAATATATATGAAGGATTCCCAGCTAAAATTCATTTGTAACACTTGCTAAAAATGTAAATTATGATGTAATTAAATAAACAAAGTAAAAATGAAAACAACATAAATAAATTAATTTCAAAATATATCGTTAAAATAAATAACAACAAAACAAGCACTCGCTAAAAATTTAAATATTCCATTTAAATAAAAAAGAAACATCTGCTATTAATTAAAAAATGTAAATAGATATTATTTAAAAATATCAAATTAAAATAAAATATTTTTAAATATTAATTTCAAAATATTAAATTAAATATATAAAATGAAAATAAATAAAAAGTAAAAAATGTTATTGTATAAGTAAAAAATAAACATCTGCTATTAATTTAAAATAAAAAATGTAAATATTAATTTCAATAAAAAATGTTGTAATCATTAGCCAACATCAGTTGTTAAATTTGTAAAAAAAAATAAAAAAAATTAGTTGAACTAGTTATTTTTAAGTGTTGTTGTTTTTGTAGTGATGCCTTTATCTGTTTCAGAGATGCTCGTCTGTTGTGTCTCGAGCAGTCATTCAGAGACTCATGGGAAAATCCCAGGATCTGTGGTGAACTCTCAGCGCTGGTTTGTGACGTTCATTAATCAGCGGCTCAGACCTTCTGGTTATTAACCATGACAGCGCTGATGGATCAGGATCTGGACCGATGAAGGTCACGGAGCTCCGCCAAAACATCAACTTCACCGGTATCCAGATGAATAATGGAGAAACATCAGATGGACAGTTTGTTCCCGCACTTGAATGTTCGTATATCCTCATATCAAACAAGACTCCAGCAAGATTTTTTCTGAACTGCAGATGCTTTATCTGTGTGTAAATGATGCAGAGGCTCATAATAAACCATGATTGTCTTAATGTGGTGCGTCTCAGGGCTTCTTCTGTGTCCAGGTGTTTTCCAGGTGAGGTGGGCGGAGCTTCATGACCCTCAAGTGACCCTCGGTCGTTCACACAACCAGAACAAGCCCATGTTCCCGCTGTAGTTTGATAGAATCAGTGAATCACTCGAATGATTCATTTGGACAGTGACAGTGACAAACTAGGTTTAGGTCATTTGTACAAATTCATATGAATTGGCAACTTGTTAAGTTCGTACGATTTATGCAAAAAACATATGAAGTGAGGTCGTACAAATCTGTACGAATGAAAGATTCGTTTGGATGTCCAGCGAACAGGGAATGTTTTAACAAGCGACCTTAATTCAGACTTATCTGGTCTTTAATAATGCTCTAAAAATCATTCATTCACTGATCGTTTTATTTCCAAAACATCTGGCTTTACATCATGAGAAATGAAGACTCAGTCTGGTCAACATTGTCAATTCCCAGAGAGATGTGTTAAAGGAAAGCAGACACACGGCACTGAAACGCTGGAGACAACCAGTATGTGTTTATTCATTGATTTAAGACTGTTATTTGTTTCATATATTATTTAGTTATTTTATTTTAGGCTTGTTTTTGTTATTTTGTTTTGTTTTAGACTCTTTCATTATTTTTAAATGTATTTATTTAATGTTATTGTATTTTTTATTTAATATTTTAGTTTTAAGAGATCATTTTGTTTTTACATGTAACTTTTTTTTACTATTTAATTCATTTTTTATTCTTTTGTACATTTTTGTAGGTACACTGGAAAATATGATACTACATTTTTAAGTTAACAATTTATTTAATGTTAAAAAATATATATTTTAAAAGTTACTACGCTAAAATAAAACAATAAAATAATAATTATCTGTAAAAAATGTGGTAACTTTAAGTTTTAGACCCTGTTATTGGTTGCACTTTATTTTAAGGTGTCCTTGTTATAGTGTAATTATACATTTAATTACTGAGTAATATACATGTATATGGATACGATTATGGTTTGCATGTAATTATGGATCATTTATTGTTATTATAATAATAAGTACATGTAAAACGTGTAACAAGGACACCTTCAAATAAAGCGTTGCACTATTGTTTGCTCATTTAAGGCGCGTGTGTATCTGCAGTTCAGTGTGTGTTGATATCAGTTCTAATCGGGGTCCCAGAGGCAGGTAGTGATGTTTAACAGCTGTTTAACACTGAACACACCCCGGTCGACCGCTGCTGTGATGAACACCTGTTTAATGATGATCTGCAAGAGATTGACAGCAGCGTCAGCGCTTCTTCTGCTCTTCTGTTCCCGTGTCAGATTCTCCTCGCTAGATGATTGCTGTAATTGCTCACTAAACAAAAGCGTCACCATTAGTCATGACATCCGTGATCATCTGAAGACCTGGAGATGAACTCCATCAGTGCTGGAAAACTAGTCATTGCCATTACGTTTTTATCTACAATATATATGTGTGTGTGTGTGTGTGTGTGTGTGTAGTGGCTATAGCTGTTAGGTATATATAAACACACTCGCATACAGGATATATAGTTTAAAAATAATCAAATACACACATATCTAATATCAAAAACGTTTATTTTGGATGCAATTCGACGTGTGTGTTTTATCAGATATTACATATTAACCGTATAGAGTGTCATGTCTGTGTATGTAGTAATATAAGGTCCTGGTTTTGTACACATAAAGACGGTTAAAACTCTGTTTGCCGGATTATATCTCGGTTTATTGATTATATGATGTCTCTGTTTTGTATTTGTGAGAAGGTCTTGATGAATTCTTGAGCAGGTCAGGCCGTAAGAGACTTGGGGTCACAGTAAAAGATTTGGAAACCACAGGCGTCGTGTAAGTGATGAATGAACGTCCCAGAACGCTCGCTGAGCATCGACCGGCAGACATCAGAGCCGTCTTGTTTTCATGAACGATGACATTAACGTGACCCCACAAACACGCCGCTCTTCTACTGCTGCGTCTTCACCTGGAAAACGAACTAATATCCACCAAGTATCTGCAAGAGAGCGCTTGTTTATCAAACCCAGAACCAATCAAACACTATTCAAACCTGGACTTTAGACGAGTTTGCAGATTTCACCCAAATACAAAGTGTCTGTATGTTTAGGTGATTCAGGACTTGAGTGAGAGATGACTGTATTCCTGCTGCGTCTCATCTGTATCAGATTTATGACTAAGTATGTCAGAATTTCAACTTTTATCTCATAATTACGCTTTTTCATGATTCTGAAATATCTCATCATTTTGACTCCATTTCAGTTTTTGATCTTGTAATTATGACTTGTCTCATCATTTTGACTTTTAGTGATAATGATTATTAATTTCACCATTTCAACTTTTTAGAGTTATCACTAGGTTCGCCCATATTTTGACTTTTTATCTCATATGTCAATCAGGATTATCTACCTTTACAAATTCAACTTTGAGGAATTATGACTAGGCCTGTCATCATTTTGATATTTTGTCTCAAATGATCTCATAATAGTGACTTTGTCATAATTATGACATTGGAACTCATAATTTCACCAAGAAAAATCATAATTATAACAAATGACAAAGCATAACTTATTTATAGTTCTAAACTAAAGTTAATAATTGAATAAGTTATTATGTTACTTTTTTATTAGAGAGAAGTCTTAATTCTGAAATATCTCATGGTTGCACAGTTTTAACTTTTCTATCGTAATTATGATTTATCTTGTAATCATCAGAATTAGGACTTTCTTTGTCAATGTTTCAACGTTTTATCTCAGAATTATTGCACTTTTTAGGTCATTCCTACATGTTGGATAGTTAATGAAACATTAATAGCAAAAAATGTCCAATTTAACCAAATGAATTCATCTCCAGATTCGGGACCCTATGAAACATTAAGAGGTTTTTAATATTTCAGAGAAAATAATGAGGACTGTTGACCCCATATTCAAATTGAATCATATCATGCAGAATTGATGATGTCGCTCCATCCTGTGAACTGATGGAGGACCGAAACCTGAAGTTTCATCCAAGTCCATCTCTGCTGAAATGAGTTGAAGACACATGAAACCCGAGCCACCTAGCAACTGCATGGCAACCACCCTCGACGGGGCGGTGAGTTCTGCTCAGTAAACAGCCAGCAGAGGACCTGATGGAAACACGTCTCCAGCGGTGTAATGATTGAGAGATGCAGTTCACATAGCAACCAAAACCTCCACCCTCCGGAGTCCGGTCCGCCGGGGATTCTGGGAAGCTCTGCTGTCGGATCTGGCAGCCACTCAGGCGTTTGCCAGGTCTTCTTCCTCCTTCAGAACTGAAAGTGATCTCAGAAACGCAGAAGGAAGAAGAATCGCGTTCAGTGCCGTTTATAACAGCCTCCTTTTAGAAGTAATTAGAAAAGATGGCAGCTCAGGATGCAGCAGGAAGAAGTTGAAACACACTAACGAGCTTGTAATATTGATCAGCGTGCCGCCTGAGATCAGGTGACCTCACAGACCACATTAATTGTTAATATTAGCAGATGATGCTCGCTTCAGGAGGATGAGGAACCGTGAAAGACAGATTCTATATTTATCAGGATTGTTTGTCACAAGGAAAATATGATGTTCTTACTCAGTATTTTTCTCTCGTTTTCCAGAACAAACATCCTTAAACTCAAGAGACATTTACTGGAGGAACAAAATAACAAGGTTTTAAGTGTTGCTTTCTAAGAAGATAAAGGTATAAATGAATAAAATGCGGAAAGTTTAAGAAACAATATCAGCCAATGAGCTCAAAGATAAACTTAATTCAAGTTTTATTTTTCGGACCTCGTTGGCAGATATTGCTTTTCTGTATGCCATATCCCATATCTACTGTACATCATATTGCTATCTAATAATTTTAAGTCAAATATGATTTCCTGTCAAAATGTCAAAGTTATTACGAAGTACGTCATAATTTTTGACTTTGTCATAATAATAAAACAATAATGACTTTTTGTCACAATTTCAGATATTTATCTAATAATTACTTGTTGTATTATTTAAATAGTAAATTTCTGCATTGTTGTAATTATGACTTTGATCTCATTATTACATTTTTTCTATCATAATTATCACATAATTTTATCACAAAATGATGACCTTCACAATTAAATTTTATTGTCTCAAAATTATCATCACATTCATAATTGTGTCTTTTTATCTCATAATTTTTTTACCATTGTCATAATTATGAGATCATTATTTTAACTTATAATTGTGACTAATCTCATAGTTTTGCCATTGTCATAATAATAACGTTTTGTGACAATTTAGACTTTTTATCTCATAATTATGACTGTCTGTATCCTTTTATCTCATCATTATTTAGAATTATTACAGACATAATTTAGACTTTTTATTTCATAATTGTGACTAATCTCATAGTTTCGCCATTGTCATAATAATAACTTTTCTTTTTGTCTCATAATTGTAATTTTCACTGTCGTAATTTAGACTTTTTATCTCATAATTATAACTTTCTGTAATTTCATCTTTTTATCTTTTACATAAAATTATCACAGACATTTTTTGCTTCTTAAATCATAATGACTTTCTGTCATAACTCACGATTCTGACTTATCTCATAACTTTGCCACTGTCATAAGTGTGTGTGATGGTGCATTTCTATGTGTGTGTGTGTGTGTGTGTGACGGGGTCCGGTTGGAGGGTCTGATGACAGTCAGTCGTCTCTCGCAGCAGAAGATCTCTGTCTGTCTCCTGAAACGAGAGCCGATCTCGATAAATGTCGCTGGCAGCAGCAGCGGTGCGACGGCTCTTTAATGCGGCCCCTGGAGGAACATCTGCAATCAGACAGCATTTACAGGGGCCCGGGGACCAAGTGTGACACGGACACCTGCAGAGGTGACAAACACATATGTTCATTCTGGCTCCACATTCAACAGTTAAATCTGGAGATCATGGAGTGTGTTTTCTCTGATATCTCAGACGATCCTCCAGAGGCTGAAAAGACACACACGCGCTTAATTAAAGCTGAAATATTATCACCCGCCCCTGACATTTCATCTGTACCTATGAAATCTTTCTCTGTGTATTGACATTTGCCGGCACTTATGGTGTCTGACATTTAGGATAATCTCAATTAATCTGAGCGGCGTATTAAGATAATCAGATTAAAGTCAGACTCGGGGCTTCAGGGACACAAACACTCACAGATACGGCAGGAAATCATCTTTGCGCTTATTTACGAGGCAATGCAAATTCCAAGTTTATTTACAATACGCCAGAGTGTTTCTAAAATACAGCCTCTATTCACGTGAGTTTAAAGTTTTCAGTCGGTCCAGACTCGTGTTATTTTCAGCATCAGGTTATTATAATTAAATACATGTGAAATAATAAAAACAAATACAACTTTCAGTTTATTGCTAAGGCACCCTTCCCATTTTCATTCAGTCTAACTTTATGTATTAAAATTGACTAAAGATGAATATTTTAAAGAACTACGCTACAGAATTACTTGAAAAGAGAAATGACAAATAAAAATATGAATAAAACTATTACAGTATTTCAATGTTACTAAAATAAAATATATTTTTTATAATATTTTGAACTTATTTCCTTCCACTTTAGTTAAAATGTAAATTTTTTTACTATAATTGCATTTTTATTTGTATTTTATATGTCTGTGTGGTTTTTGTTCATTTCCTTTCCAGTTTGTTTTTCCGTCAAGCTGAACTAAATTTAAAAATAGAACATAAATATAAAACACATTTAGTTTTTTTTTCCAAGTACATTTAAAGTTTTAATTCTATTAAGCCTCTTTAAGATGAGTTTCTTTATCTATTCCCTCAAATCGCTTTGGATAAAAACATCTTGAAAATGACTAAATGTGAATATAATTCAATCCGGTGTTTTTCGGTGCTATAACTTCAGTGTAGCTCTGATCCGGATGTTTTCAGGGTTTAATGTTTGCGATGGCCTTCGCTTTCTCTTTATGACAGTAAAACGTTTTCAGTCTCGAGCGAAAAATAAAAGAGTCCAAATGAGTCCCTGCATGAATTTTTAATTGCATTTATCTGAGCCGTCCTGCGCAGCGGATGAAGAATATGAGCCTGTATAATAAAACACGCTCCATCCGTCCTCCACGCTTCAGTTTGAGCTTGAATCCATCACGACACTCACTTTCAGTTTTCCCATAAAAAAACAAACGACGGTTCAGCTTTATACTGCTTCATAATTCATACCATGAAGAGTTGCGACTGCGGAGGACAGCTTAGCACACATCCTGGAGAAAACAGGATTTTCTGCTGGAAATATCTCTTTATGCAGCACACAATCAACTTAAACTGATGTGTTCACTGCAACGACAACAAAAAGTTGTTTCTCATGACTGTTCTTGTTTTCCAGTACAATATCTGAATTAATTATTATTATGATTAAAACAAGAACAAATATCGATTAACAAGGTCTATTGTTATTCAGTCATTTTGCATTGTATGTTGATTTGTGCTGGAAAACCACAAAGATGATGCATAAAAATATGTAGTTCCATGTTAATATCGACTCTCTCATCGATGTATTTTGAAACATAATCTGGAAAGCACAGGATTTTAACTCTGAAAATGTCACTTTAATCGACCCGTACAGTTTAGATGCTAAACTAAACGCATTTCTGCTGGAAAATATTATAAATTGAATGTTACAATTAATTTAGTTCCCTTTGAGTAAATGGTATTTTTCTGACCCCGCATGCAGGCTCGTCTTTGTTCTGTTTTTAAGCTAAATGAATGAATGCAAAACATATTTGATCATGTGTAAAGACAGCAAGATTTCATTCTCTCATTTTGATTGACGAAGGTTCAGAAGAGGGTGTTTTTTTAGATGGGTGCTCTTCTGAAGACCGTCCGCCGAGGCCCGGGACGTTTCTATCGATTGTCATCTGAGCGAGCGAGTCAGAGTAGAGTTTCACGAGTCATCTTCACACACCGCTGTGTTGAACACTCATCACGCAGCAGAAGCGCTTCTCACACACGCAACACTTTAGGATTTATTCACGGCTGCTTCTCTGACGAGGTTTCTTCGTTTGCGTCTTCAGATCGTCGTGATGCTGATGTTGTTTAATGTGACGCACAGGTCGTGAGAAGACGGAGGGGTCAGAGGTCAGCGTCTGATGCTGAGACTAACCTCAACCAGCAGGTCAAAGGTTAGACTGGTTAGTTTCTGTAGTTTGCCCCTGCAGGTCGATATCTTTATTACTGCCAGAATAAAAGTTTTTGTTCACACAATATAACACACATATTTGGGAAATTATTTACATGTACATTTATTTATTTATATTCTTATGTTTTATATTATATATAAATATACTTAATATGTAAACATAACATTTTTCTTAAATATATACATGTATTTGTTTGTATGTATATATATACACATAATAAATCTACCCAGAAGACACATATATTATGTAAACAGCAGCTTTTATTTTGAATGCAGTTATTCACAATTAATCTATCTATCTATATATATGCATAAATATATCACTTCATGCTATTTTATAGCTATTTTGTGGGAATAACAGGCGGTCTATAAGCCGGATTAGCGAGCAAAGTGTTTATTCATTCATTCTTTTAGTTGATTTTAATTATTTTGTCTTTAGTGTGAATAAAATGCTGTTCAGTTGTACTGATTGGTTAATTGATTGATTGATTTTTGTAATTTAATTGTTTTATTTTTGTCAACAAGAAAAAGTGTTTGTATTTATTCATACATATTTATCAAGGAACGGTGTGTGTAAATATTTATTTATTTATTCATTTATTTTTATTTCCATACTTTTATTTTATAACGAAAGCCATAAATTTCATTAGCAAGGGAATTTTGTGCAGATTATTTATTTAATTTAATTTAATTTATTTTAAACCTCATTAGCAAGGAAATGTGTTCGTATAGATTATTTATTTATTAAATTAATTTAAAATATATTTGTATTTCATTTTTAATTAATTTTATTAAATGTGATCTATAAATCTAATTAGCAGCATGTTTGCTCTGAGAAGAATGATATGCATCTTATGGTAGCATCTTTATGAACTGCTTTTATTGAAGTATTTTAAGTCAAAGATTGTATATTCAGGTAAACAGCTGAGTTATGAGACGAGTGAAGGATCTGTGTTTAGTTTGATGGAGACGTGACCTTCAGAGTCGTGAATGAAGCATCTTTCTCTGTAAGCACAGCATCAGCTTTCACGCTCTTCTGAACGTCTTCAGAGGCTCTGCTGTCAGTCACCAGCGTCTCATACACCGGATACACACTCCCGTCAAACCTGAGCTCATCCAGTGTGTCCAACCAGCCGGCGTCAAGGGCACCAGCACGTGACGAATCAACTCGGCCCGAGAGGAGTGTGTGTGTGTGTGTGTGTGATGAAGGTCTCTGTTCTTGAATGATGATGATGATGATGCTGTTGGCCTTGAGCTGATGTTTCTGATGTTTTCATCAGCATTTGCTGATTTTCCAAAAATCATTGTCTGTTTAATATTATTAAGAACAGTAATACTATTAATAATATTTTATTACATTATTGTTCAATTTAATTTTAATCATTTTATTTATTATTATCTATTTATGTATATTCAGTTTTTTCACACTTTTAATTTGTTTATTATTTAATAATAATAATTACTTTATTGATCATTATTTATTAATTTGTCATTCTTTTGATGTAAATTAAATAAAAAAAAAATATTTTGTTTTTAAAATAATAATTATTATTTATTATTAATTTATTATTATTATTATTTTATGTATATTATATTATGTTTGAATATAAAGACATGGTTTTCACCAGAATACAGACCGATGATAAAGATGAAGTTTCACCATCATTATCATTCTTTTACTTTTTCTCATTATTATTATTATTATTATTATTATTATTATTATTATTATTATTGAATCTAATTATTATAATTATTTATTTAGGTATTAATCATTATTATTTTATTTATTATGATTTATGTACTTTCTATTTTCTTCCACAAAATGTAAAATAGTATTTGTTATTTATTTATTTAATTTATTATTTGTTATATATTTATGTATATTATTATTTATTTGTTGGTTTGTATGTCAAATATGGCCCTACAGGATATGATATGATACACAGAAACACGCGAGTGCGATGGCGATCATGTGTAGAGTATGAGCAGTGTGTCTCTCTCTGAACAGAACAGAACCTCTTCAGACGCTCATGAAGATGTTGAAGATGACCAAGTCCATTTACTCGCGGGCTTCAGACTTCATTAAAGCGCAGACGGATCTGTTGGGAGTGATTAATGGCCGGACGAGAGAATGAAATGAGATGCGTTTTAATAAGGCCTCGAGATTCATTCTGACTGCTCCACCTCGTCTCCGCTCCCAGAATAGAAAGAAGACTCTTCTCTGCGCTCTCGACTAACTTTCACACACTCTCCTGCGTAAAACTCAACCAGAAATACACGTCTTCATTGGCACCGATTGTTCGTGAAGAGCCTCTGACCTCCTCCAAAGCTTTCCGTTGCGTAACAGTTCCTTTACAGAGGAAAAGCTTTACTGAAACTCTTCACACCAAGAGGAAAATGCTTCTTATAGTTTTTTTAGCAATCTTTCCTCGTCCTCAGTTTGTGAAAGATGACTCGCAAACAGAAAATCTACAAAACCATCACTAATTCTCAGACTTCGACACACAACACACACTGTAACACACACATCTAACAGAACTCATATTATGGTAGAGGTGTGTTTGGGATATTTTGAATGCAGCGCTTGGTTTGGTGAGAGATGAGGGGTGTTTTGTATTTTGAGTTGCTGGATGAGTGTCTGAAGCTTAGAAACAAAAAGGGAAAGTTTTGAAAATGAGTGTAAGCAGCTGAAAAAACTGCGAGACTGTGACGTCAGTGTAAAACTGCTTGATTTGTGAAGTGAACTAGAAGATTCAGAAGGGTTCAGTAATGAGCTGTCATGTGCTTTGACTGCTTCTTTTAGAGAGAGAGAGAGTGTGTGTGTGTGTGTGTGTGTGTGTGTGTGTGTGTGGTCTATGAGGACACAAATGTGTATAATGACATGGGTATGACAGGTATTACAATATGAAGGTGTTTTATGAGGATATTTTC
>JAUMHQ010000050.1:532900-545754 GCA_032361165.1 Enteromius paludinosus
AACACTACAGACAGAATAATAGCTCCGCCTTCTTTCTTTGTGGAACGTTTGAAAATAAACCCACTCTGTGACGGAGACGTGTTTAAACGAGTCGTTTTAGGAGGATGTGGACAAAAGACATAACTTTTATAAACAATATCTCTTTGGTTTTGAAAATCTTACAGATCTTCTTTATGCACCAAGAGCTTGTAACAGGCAAATTTGAACTCACATCATATAACACCTTTAATATGTGGGAACCTTAAAATAAAGTTCTACCAAAATAACATTTAAATAATGTTTCTGTGCTAACATTTTGAGAGCATTATTAAAAGCCTGATGACTGAACCTTCTCTTGGTAATCTCACAACTTTGAGATAACTCCTTGCTGAGAACCCAGGAGCAAATTTGGGCTTTCAGAGCGATTAGAAAGTTATTTAAGGATAACAAAACATTTCTGAAGTATAAAGGTCATCATGAGGATGTTTCCAGAATGCTGATCCTCATAGGTTTTCTATATGTTATACTGCCCTATCCTGACAAACGTAATCATTCAGCTTTCAGATGATGTATTAATCTCAAATGACCTTTTTGTGCTCCAGGGTCACATATCAGCTACATGAACGTTCCATAAGCATTACTTTAGGAACATTAATTTCAAAAACACTGTGAGCTGTGTCATCACAAATCTATAACAGCAGATAACACGATATTATATGACTGCATCCTGTAGCGAAGATGATAAAGGCGCGCCATGCTGGATCTCATCAGACAGAGACCCGTCACATGACCCGCTGTATTACTGTAGGACCAGCAGCTGAGGTGACCCAGATCAGCCAAACCCGCTTACAGCATCAAAGCCCGGATAAATATAGAAGTGGTACTCTATGCGGTTCTGCTCCGTCTCTCGGCGCGCGGGATGCTGGGACGGAGCACCGGATTCAGACCGGATGCAGCCAGTCAATGTATCAATATTCATCATCCTCTTATTTTACTCTGCAGGAATAACTGCGAATATCTATCGGCACATGATGCACATCATCTTTTGACAGCTGAATGCTGTGATAGCGTCCCGGCAGCTCAAGCGAATCATTATCATCATCATCATTTAAAAAAGCGGTTTACCTGCAGGTCCGGTTATCAGTGCTGTCTGTCTCTCTGACCTTCAGTCCCTGCTGCAGAAAGACGCTCCGCACGCGCGTTTGAATCCTTGGCTTTGCGGACGGCGGCGGTAACGTCACGCGCGTTTTCCAGGCGGAGGCTTGGCTTATGAATATTAATGACGATGCGTCACAAACGCTCTCCGATTGGCTGCGAGGCAGGCGTGTAGCTCAGAGCGCGCGATGAACATCAGTTAGGTTCATATCCGGGAAGGGAACCGTCTGCAACGTCAAGAACATAAAAAAAATGTCTGCAACGTAATGTTTATCCTGTAAAGCAGCGCACGAGCTCAACTCTTGTTTGTTATTCCAGTCACACAAAAATGTTGGCCCCTGAGCGCCTGGAATGCGCCTCTTCTAAAACTCTTCTCTTTTAGGCTTTTGTGCTAAAACAATGAGCAGGGAGAAACTAATTCTTCAGCCAAATAACAACAATGAAATCCAGGGGTAAAAATACAACTGCATATATATATACATCTAAATATTTTCAAAACATAAAATGCGCATACACACTATGGGTTTGAAAGATGTTTCGTCTGCTCATCAAGGCTGCATTTATTAGATAAAAAAAAATAATATTGTGAAATATTATTAAAATTTAAAACAAGTGTTTTCTGTGTGAATATATTCAGACCCCAAATTTTTGAACGCTATATGTACACACACACGCACACACACACACACACATATATATATAGAGAGAGAGATGTACATACATATATGAAAAATAAACTTTGAATTCAGACAAATGACACAACATAAATGTATCTTATGTTTAGATGCAACGTCCCAACTGTTTTATTTATTTTTTTATTTTTTTTTACAAAATGTGCTTTTTATTACCCTGATTTTATTAAAATTTAACTGTGTTGACATAAAGTAGGGATACAATTTTGAAACATGCATTTGTTACTGCAAACTTTACTTTGATATGAGACATTATTAGGTGTTGCTTTTCATAAAACAAAGTCTTTTTCATCATTAAAAAACATTTTTATCTATTGTATAGCATATGAACCCTGTTTGAACCCTGGTCTGTGGACACACTAGATGTAGTGAGAGGACAGTGTGATAGATTTCACATAATAATGATCAAATCAAATTCAATAGGATAATTGTGTTAAATACATTGCATTATTATTCACCATGATAATTACAATTGAAAATATTTTCTACTTTTAAGCCTAGTACCAGTTACATGTCACATGTTTCAAGCATGACTGATATGTAGGCTGTGTGTGTGTGATTTAATTTAATTTTTTAATTTAGCTTCAGTCACGTGATAAATAAACAAAATGACAGGAACAGGACTCAGTGGTTGAGTCAGTAAATCGTCCCATCACTAACTGAAAGAGGAAAAGGTTGTCATTTCATGAATAGTTAATAAGTTTGCAGCCACCTGAGGGCAGTGTGTCACTGGGTTAAACTGCATCTGTGTGTTTTAACATGGTTCCTGTTTCGTTTGGTTGATTTTCTCAGCAGTGTGCATCAAATGAGTGAAGGTGTGTGCTTTCTTTGTTATTTATAAGCAATAAAATATTATCAATAACATACATGCAATACTTAATTGTGCTGTTACAACCACCCAATAAGAATCCAGGGTTATAAACTATTAATAGAACATTAATATAGTGAGTTATCTGGTTTTTAATCATGTTGGCTAAGCACTCTAGTTGTTCTGAAGCACTGACTTGTGCTCAAATTAGACATTCAAACAAACACTGCTGCATAAACATCCAGTTATGGACTTATGTTAAAATATTCACCAATAATGGAAAACCCAAACCCAATGTGAACACATAATTCTACCTGAGAACGAGTTAAAGGTCTCAGAACTCTATACTCTGACACAGAATCCGGACCTGCCTTCAGTTTATTATCAATATTCAAGTCAGCAGAAATCATGATATACAGTACATAACATGAGTATGTATGCGGATACTTAGATATCCTACTTTATATAAAGATATATTGTTTAAATCATGAGACGACCATTTTTTATTATTCTGGTGTTGAATATATTTATTGCCTCCAGGTGGAGTCTTTGAACTTATTCAACCATATCCTTTTTTCCGTGCACTTTTCTCATAGGGGTTTTAAAAAGCGTTTTAAGTCGTGAATCAAACCAACGAGTTTCGAGGAGAATCACAACATTAAAAGAAAAAAAGTGTTTTTTAAGATCGATGGAGGGTAGAACTACAATTGCGAATGAAATAATCGAATTAAAAACGACTGTGAATCATACAAATATTAATCTAAAGTGTTTAATTACATCTATATAATTATCTATATTTTAATTTTATTGCAAAATACGCTTATATACTAATATATACGCTGCGCTTACTGCAGTGGGCGGGGCTGAAGAGGTCGTTTTATGTCGCTACTCGCTGATTGGTGGAATTGTCCGCACGGCATCATGGGTAATGTAGTTTTCACCAGATATCACGCTAAACCGGTATGATGCGAACAGATGGGTTCAACAAAGGCAATATATGCTTTTGTCATTTTTATTATTATATTATTATTATTTGGTTATTGATTTTTTTATAATAAATAATATTTATACTTTTGATATATCTGTCTATCTAAATGATATTAGTGCTGTCGCATGATTAATCGTATTCCAAAATAAAAGTGTTTGTTTACATAATATCTGAGTGTGTACTGTGTATATTTAGCATATATAAATACACAAACATTCATGTATATATTTAAGAAAAATAAGTTATGTTTAGATATTAAAAATATTTACATATGATGATGATATAAATAAATACTTAATATAAAAATAAATAAAAATATATGATGCATGCTTATGTATTCATATAAATGCACACAAATATATAAACAAAAACTATTATATTGAATTTGCACTCATTTTTATAAATTGAGTTTTATTGAGTTTTAATAGTTTTTGTAACAGCATTGGAATCTAAAGAATGATCTCCAAATGAACAAATCCCGTGTTGAATCATCATGCAGAATGATTTGTCTGAAGCGTGTGACTGAAGCTTTAGGTTTGGCTGTATAGACTGTGTGTGTCTCGATGGGGTCCGTCTGAGGTCTTCAGGACAGCTGCTGTAGTCGTTGAGCGCTACACTCGTTTCTCTGGAGCTGTGGCTGAAGATGGATGGCTCTGGAGAGCATCTGCTCTGTTTTTACAGCCTCTTTCACACCAGACGTCCCGCTGAGAGAGAAACGGATCGTCCCGTCTCATATCTGTATGACACAGGGATTTCAGGGCTGCAGATGAAGCTTGTTTTCTGTTCAGCTGTTAAATGAACAGTTCACCCAAAAATGGAAATCCTGTCATCATTTACTCACCCTCGAGTAGTTCCAGACCTGTATGAGTTTCTTTGCTCTGCCGAACACAGAAAGATATTCTGAAGAAAGTTTGTAACCAGGCTGTTTTGGTCACCATTGACTTCCATAGTAGGGAACAAAAAACTATGGACGTCAATAGTGACAAGAACAAAGAAACTCATACAGGTCTGGAACTACTCGAGGGTGCGTAAATGATGACAGGATTTTCATTTTTGGGTGAGCTGTTCATTTAACAGCAGCATTTAACAACATTTTGAGTCTCAAATACTAAATTAGTTAGTGTTATGTTTGCTGACTTCAATTAGTTGTTTGTTACTGTGATGTAAAGAGCTAGTGTTTTTGAGGTTTGTGTGTCTAGATTTAAGGCCGAAATTATGTTTAAACTGCTTCAAATTCATGGATGTATTAATAAAAAAGATTTTTTACAAATAAAGACAGTGACATCTCTATATTAGTATATAAGTTATCCACTAAGATTTCTATAACAAGTCACTTTTTGTTATTGATAAATAAACATGAAACCCTCTTTTTACAGATTTTTTCTTCATCTAGAAAACAAAAATAAATAAATGTACCTTTTCTGTTGATGTGACAAATATTTTTCTTTTTAAAAGAAGACAGTCGGCATTGCATAAACAAACTAAATTATGCTGGCTAAACAAAACATATTTCCTGAAGAACAAGTGAAAAAACTATTGTTGACAGACTCAAGTCTTACGTGTCTTATTGCCTTGCCTCTTTTTTCCCAGCGTGCCCCAGTGAACGTGATCATCACATTTCAGACACAATCAATAGTTTCTGCTCCAGTTTAACAGCATCAGTGTGTCCTCGTTTAGTTTATGATTGACTCTGAGAACTAAGATACAGTTTCATTATTTTAGCTAAAGGTTGGTAACGTTTAGTGTGTTTTTACAGGTTTTGTTTATCTCTTTTTAAATTTGCGAACTTTAGTTCACCAAGTTAAACTAAATGAAAATGTGTTTTTTTATTTCATTTCAGTTTATGTAATTGAGTATCTTATTTCAAGTAATGACATTTCAGTTTCAGTTAATTATAATAATCCCAATAAAGTTAAGCTGTACAATATATATATATATATATATTTAAATATTTTAAATCTGGATTTATTTTTATTTTAAGTTTAAGTTTTTTTAGCACATCAACTTAAAATGAAAACTGAAATATTTTATTTTTATTTCATTTTATTTCAGGTAGGCCTAACCTTTATTTTATTTGAAGTAACAAAATTTATTTAAATACATTTATTTTAATTGATATTTTCTCAGTTTTTCTGGTTGTAATTGTACTGTCAGGTGTGTTTCTGTAATAAATCGTCTCAGGTGGGGAGCTGTAGAGTCTCTGGTGTTCAGTGGCCAGGTGCCAGTCATTATACTCAGAATAGCAACAGAGAAAAAAAGTGTCTTCCCAGCATGCACTGCTCTGATGGCTGGTCTCAGCCAGCACAAACACGAGCGCAGGCCTGGAGTGTGTGTGTGTGTGTTTTACAGGTGACAGACTCTGTTTACACTCAAACCCTGTGGAAGAAGAGCTGATTCTGCTGCGTCTGCCGCAAACATTCCTGCCGTCTGCACAGCTGCAAGCGTCTGCGGTGGAAGAAAGGGGAATTCTGGGTATTTCAAAGCTTCGGTAGTAGTTCTATCACTGCTCCTGAAGGCATTAACCCTTTACTGATTGCGGATTTCTAAGGCCGATCAAACTTTGCTGCTTCACACATCTCTTCTGTCATCAAAAGGTCAAGTAGTTTTACTAACTTGCACCTTCACCTTCAGCTTCTCAAGTAAGCATCAGAATAGCTTTGGCCATGTCTCCAGATGAACTCTTACTGGACTGAAGCAGCTCATCGATCACTTTCTAGAAGAATCTGATCACCAGGAGCTTTATTTTCACTGTTCCTCAATGATCTTCACAAGCCTCCAAAACACCTCACATCTTTTGATGAGCCTTTATTTTTTCAGCTCTCAATCTGTAAAGCCTGTTGAAACTCGACAAATCACAATATTTTGTCTGAAGGTTTAGCAGTGTTGAAGCGTGTAATGTGTGTGTGAACATCTGTCTGCGCTCCAGAGAACACAAACCCGGCTCTGTGTGTGTGTGTGTGTGTGTGTGTGTGTGTGTGAGAGGTGCTCATAAAGAGAGCAGTGTGTGACACACGCCGCTTATAATTAAGGAAATGACACACTGAATCATTGAGTTTGAGGCAGACCGGTCCATCTGTGTGCTCAGAACCAGGTCTAGTTCACACAAACACACTTTCTGATTCCCAGAGGAACGCTTTCTTTCTCACAGGCTGCAAGGAGAAAGTTTGAGACATTGTTGAGACAATAATCACGATATCAAGATATAAAGTCTTGTTTTCTTCAAAATTAAGTGAGTTTAAGCTTAATGCATGATTATTAAATGTGATCATCTTAAATGTGACCCTGGAGCACAAAACAATCTTAAATCGCTGGGGAATATTTGTAGCAATAGGCAAAAAGTTGGTTTTTTTTAATGCCGAAAATCGTTAGGATATTCAGTACAGATCATGTATTATAGTTTGTGAATTTCCTACCATAAATATATTGAAACGTAATTTTTGTTTTGTTATATGCATTGTTAAGAACTTTATTTGGACAACTTTAAAGGTGATTTTCTTAATATTTCGATGTTTTTGCACTCTCAGATTCCAGATGTTCAAGCAATTGTATCTCAACCAAAATATTGTCCGATCCTAACAAACCGGACAGCTATGGAAAGCTTTCAGATGATGTACGAATCAAAATTTCCCAAAATGGCACTTACGACTGATTTTGTGGTCCAAGGTCACAAATAAAAATCTGCCCCTACTGGAAGATATTGTTCTTGTTTTCATAATAATACACACAATTTATTTATTAGAAAATAAGACTTACTGTCTTTATCAAGTTAATGTGTCTTGAGTCAACGCTCAGATTTGATCCAGAACAATGTCAAAAAGTTCAAGTGCTGGTTGCAAGTCAAGAATACGAATTTAAAAACTGGACGTAAACAGTGTAAGAAGCGTTAGGTTTGTGATATTTACAAAAGTGTATTGACTTCACATCATGTAGGCCTACATGAAAGGTAAAACTGGGCTCACAAACACACTTTCTTTGTCTCGGCTTCTCTGGAGACGTAATCAGTGAACGCTGGCTCTCTCAGGTGCGTCTGCATCTCATTCACTGATTGTTTCAGCATGTCGAGAAACTTCACATGAAAGACACAAGTCAGAAACACTGGAAGAGTCAGGACAGTATTGAATCGATGTTTTCAACTCTAGTTTGCTTGTGGCCATAATCATGTTTAGCAATTAAAACTTAATAAGAATTGATTTGTTCTGCTGATTATATGGGACAATCAAATATTCACTAATCGTAATGAACTAAAGCAGTCGAGCGTGAGGTTTTCAGCTCAATCCTGGAAAGCGTGAGCCGTGAGATCAGGGTCAGACTTGATTTGGGTTGAACCTAAACTAATATGGCTAGTGAAGACATCCCTGTTGATGGGTTTGGGAAATGAGACTGAGCTCGTTCACAGCTCATAATAGAGGAGCAGATAACACAATACACTCATCATCAGCCTCTTCTGTATGCTAATGGAGCAGAAATCAGCCCTTTGTTTCACAAACGAGCCTCACAGACTGCTGTGAATCAACACTGTTGTGCTTCATTTGTAATGTTGTTAATCCAGCAATCACTGGCTTATTTCATGTTTTAAGAGCCAAAGCTATAAAACAGTAAAATAGTAAGGGAACAAAACTTTGCAAAGGCTTTAAGAGCCTCAAAAATACACCTCATTTATTTTTTTCAGATTTTTTTAAATAAATTTTTTTTAAAGAGATATAAACCTTCAAAAGGTTTGTGTCATGAGAATGGAGCACCATTAGATGTCCAACATACTTCTGTACAAACGATCCGTGAAGTTATATTAGTGTCAAAAACATTTGTGAAATATATATTTGGCTTTTCCCCATGTCTCACGCACTTTGGAACTGAATTTTGTTGATAAACATGAATATGTTGCCTATTGCAGCATAAAAAAGGATCTTTCTTCTCCTTTTATAAGTTTATTTGTTTGGCCAATAATAGCAGGTCACAATTACATGATTAACTTTCCTACTGTAAATATATCAAAACTTCATTTCTTATTAGTAATATGCAATGTTTGTCAATAGTTTGATTTTTTTGTTGTTTTTAGTTTTGCAAATAGTTGTATCTCAGCCAAATATTGTGCTATCCTAACAAACCATACCTCAATAGAAAGCTTATTTATATTTATTCAGCTTTTTAGATGATGTATAAATCTAAAAAAATTGTTTTGTGGTACAGGGTCACATTTATAGCCTATTTTCTTCACATTTACTCGCTAATCAGATAAATTATGAATTAATATGTCTGTTTTAGGATATAACGATTCTTCGGGAATGCAAAAATAGTGCTCTTTACTGTCTATCTGTCTCTATACACTACAGCTCCCAGAATCCCTCGCGCAGACGCCTTCGGCAATCTTCGGCCGTCTCCGCCCACGGGAGCGCGCGCCGCGGAATGCTGCTCTGATTCCAGCGCGGTGGAAAAAAGTTTCTCAGAGATGGAGCGAGTGCTGAGGCGCTGATATCTGCACTTTTATTCATGGTATTAAACGCGAAAAGGAGAATTAGTTGACGCGGGCCTGCCACAAACCTTCTGCACTTCCATATTCGTGCGGAATTAAAACTTTTACGGATCGATTTCGTCAACTTTTGAACAGTTTTCTTCCTCTGGGTGAAAATGCCGCAGCCTGCTCGCGCTGTGAGCTTCGCGCTGCTCGTGCTTCAAGTTACGGGATTTACAGCTATTAACGGAGGCTCGGGTCGATCGGAACCGGAGCCGTGTCCGTCTGCTTGCTCGTGTGCGGGATTGTTAGCGGACTGTAGTGGATTAAAACACGGCAGGATCCCGGAGCGGCTGCCCGCGCGGTTCACGCGTCTGTGAGTATTTTACCTCAGATCCTTTCTTTGTGTGTCTCTGACTGGAAGACGATCAAAACAGTCGCTTTCGTAGATTATGCTGCAGTTAAATGTAAAAACAAACATACAGTGTAGAAAACCCAAACAGTATGTACAGTTTAGAAATGACTAAAACGTTTGTAATACTGAAAAGCAACCAAAACAAACGCTACGTAATTTTATAAATATAAACTTTCTCCGTGTTAACTTACATACAGTGACAGTGGTAGTAAAACACACGGTGCTGAGTTGTTGTGTGTTCAATTTACAGGCACTAAATCTAAACGAAACCACGATCCTTTAACTTCCAAATATTTTCCATGTTGGAATATTTTCTGTGTTGGAAATCAGACAAATTCGTACTGTGAACAAGTTGATTTACTGGCTAAAAATCAAACCAGTAGCTGTCATTTATGTTATTAATTAAGATTTTCTTCTTCACGTTTAATTAATGTGTTACACTGCATTTCTTTGACACTACTTTTAAATTATAAGTGCATTCGTGTGATCTGTGTTGGAAAAAGACTAGATCTTTATAGAAAGAGAATCATATTTTGAGCAGCAAATAATAAGAGCACACACACAAAACAATTTACTAGCAATTTTTTTGGGCATAAAAATAAAGCAAGTTTTTGTTATTGCATGCACATTTGTAGCTGTAAGAACTGCATCCAGCAGGGAGCTTTTAGCACATGAATTGGTGTTTTGTTGTTCTATCAGTAGGAGCTCACAGGACTTTATTTGGACTTCATTTGCATATGTATTTTATTCATGAAGAACAAACACATTGTAATTAAACTCTTTGCTTTCACACTTCTCTGTTCATGCAAGTTACAATTGCATTCGTTCTTGTTCTGTTGCATTGGGTTTTATAAAGAGTGGGATGAGCTGAAGGAGTCTGAAGGAGAACGAGATTCCTCAGCGCCTTCAGGGGTTCAGGAGGTGATGCTAATTTATGAGCAGCTGTTGTTCACGCATTAAACTGCTTGAGCTTTTGTTTTCCCCAGGCCCATTATTTCTGCTGAATTAGCAGCTAAACCCAACCAGAGATGGAAGCCATTAGGAGAGGGAGAGAGAGAAAGGGAGAGGGAGAAATGGAGGCCTGAAGTTTTTGGCTGTGAAGGGCTCTCGCTGCCAGAATGGAAAAATAGAAGGAAAAAGCTTTCCATGATTTACATCTGGAAAGAGCAGAGGGTTTTTTTCAGTGCTGTGGAGAGATTGAGACGGCAGCAGCTGTTTTACACCGCTTCAGTTTCATAGTTAAACTCTCAAACCATGCACACCTTTTACTCCGTGATATTCACACTGGAAAATTGACCAGTCAGTATTAATAAAAGTGGAAAAACATGTTCAAAAACTGATTTAATGCCAACATTACCAAAAGGTACCATGTTTTTTTTTGGTCAGTTTATTCTTTTTTGGATGTGCTTTTTGTTTGAAGTCACTCACTTTTTTTACCTTTTTTTTTACATTTTCTTTTTTTATATTTGCCCTTTTTGTTGGAAATGATTAATTTATTTTTAATTTTGCATGTATTATTATTATTATGTCTTATTTGTTTTTTTTTTACAAACTATTTATTTTTATTACTTAAAAAAAAATTATATATTATTGACATGTTGCATTTTTATTGGTAATTATTTATTTTATTTTTGAAAATGTATCTTATCGGAAGTTCCTAGTTATTTTTTGTAAAACATTATTTTATTTGTTTTTAAATAATTTTTGTTGGAATCTATCTATTACTATTATTATTATTATTATTATTATCAAACTTTATTTTAGGAAGCTCCTTTAAAAGCAGCTTCTCAAATCTCTAAACACAGTGTGATCAAATGCAATAAAAAGCAAAACAAAATCAATAGGCAAATGCAAGTTAAAAAAGTTTAACTTTGTTTATCTGGCTGATAGCATGGTAGTATTACCGTGGAAAATTGACCAACTCTTACAAATAAAAACCTATGTGATGAATTTAAATAGTTGCAGTTGTAGTATTGAAACCAGTTATCAAACTAGCACTAATAATACACACACACTTTAACTGAGAATGTGTGTGTCTGGGTACACGGAGAACATGTGAAGCGTGATAAACTGGAGTGTTAATAAACTGAACACAAGTCTGAAGCTTCTATCTTATCATAACAGAGAGAGTATGATATCTCAATGTGTTTGTGTGTGAGGGAACGTCAGGTTTATCTCTGTAAAGCACCTCCTGTTTATGACGAGTCTGTGCATGAATAGAATGATTCACGAATCACCAAATTGATTTATTTCTGTGTATATCAATCAGAAAAGTAGTTTATTAATCTGATTTTACGCAGAAATCCTGTTCTATTCAGCTTCGTATTTACATCTTCAGTGTAGGAATTAAACCGTGTTTAGCTTCAGTGGAATAAAAGAACAAATATGCAGCCGAAACAAAGGCTGGTGATGTTGTTGTGTGCCGTGTACGGCTGTGAACGCTCCACCTCTGAGAAATTCCAGTAAAACGCCTGTCCAGAGCCAGAAACTCCACAAACGGACATGATTTGCTGTTGAAAATCAAAGGCAGCGCTCACTTTCCCTGCACTGCGACTAGATTAGCAGTCGTTACTTTCCCCGTGGCCGTTAGCTGTTGGAGCTGATGGAGTCCAGATGGAGGTCGAGAGCCGCGGAGGCGTCTGGCAGCTTCACGTGACGCTCCACAACCTTCATCTGACTGATTCCCGAAACATCAACACGGCCTGAAACCCTCCAAATTACATTCGATTCAAACAAATGATTCTTAAGAGTCGTCTCAGTGGTTTGAATCGGTCCAGCAGAGGTTGTGCTCCTGAGTGATGGTGTGTAGTTAAAGATACACATCCACATATGGCTTTTGCTCTTGTAAGTAGTATTTTAATAACATCTATAATAGCAGACAATTCAAATATAAATGTTGTTCATTGGCATCCATGAAAGGGGGTAGTTCATGCAGAATGAACATTGTGTCGTCATTTACTGCTGAACACTAAAGAAGATATTGTAAATAATTCTGGCAACTGAACAGTTGACGCTAGCCATTCATTTCCGTAGTATGCAAAAAAAGTTACCAATGGTTACCATAAATTATTCAAAATATTGGAAACATCCATAAAACTTTTCTTTATAGTGCAAAAATATGTTTTAAGATCTAATTGCTGAAAGACTATTTGAGGGATAGTTTAAAGGGCTCATACAAAGCCAGTTTTCCACTAGCTAATATGATTCTTTAGGGTTTTAATGGAAAGTTTGTAATATAGTTTGTTCTAAAATTTCTCAGATAGTTTAAAAACGCTAATTTTCCCCTGTCAGAAACAGCTCTTTAGAAATCCCTCTGTTCTGTGTACTTCCCCTTTAAATCTTCACGAGCTCCGCTGACTCCGCCCCTC
>JAUMHQ010000050.1:545854-559512 GCA_032361165.1 Enteromius paludinosus
ACAAAACACCTCAATCTCTCAGGAGTCTTGCTTGTCTCTGCGTCTCGGTCTGATGACGGCTCACTCAGGGCGGGGCTGAGGTAACACACCAGTTCAGTCTGTGTGACACGCCGCTGTCAATCAACTATTGTGGGAGTGGCCTCTGTCAGTGTGACGCCACACCAACATGCATTTGAGAATGGCTGGATTTCAGAAGGGGCAACTTATTTTTATTAAATTAAAAGTAAACTACTGGTGGATAGTGTCTATGGTGTTTTTTTGTGTATGTCTAGTGTATTTTCTCCTCTCGTTCTCCAGGCGTCAGTCTTGTGACAGATTCTCTTCAGAAACTGCGTGTTGATGGCTGTGTTTTTCTTTTTCAGGGATCTGAGCCATAACAAGTTACGCACGTTTCCCGAAGCACTGCTCGCCAGTCTGCCGCAGCTCAGCGAAATGTGAGTGTGCTTCTCTGGGGTTTGTTTTATTTTCCCCTCAGATGTCACAGATGAATGTGTGAACGTGTGGTTTTGCATTCACAGAAAACTGAGTAACAACGAGTTCGAGTCGATCCCGGATTTGGGCCCAAACGCTGGAAACCTCAGCAGTCTGATTCTGTGAGTATGAGAGCATCGTTATCTTGATTAACCTGCACTAAAGAGTGAAACTGGGATGCTTTGGACACATTGATCTGTCTGTTTGACTGACGACAACCAACTCAACCAATGGCCTGAGTTTGGGGGCGGGACTTTCTATTTGACTGACACGTGGCTGCATTTTTGCATTTTGTTTGCTTCCACAAGTGACAATTTTGACGGATTAATGATGAATTGGATTTGAGGTAAAATCTAATTTATCAAACAGATGTATTGGTCACTTGATTCCTTTCTGTAGAGTTCAGTTCGTGAATCTGTGTTTAAAAGGCATCATTGGTTGGTGTCAGAGCAGTTTAAATCTGGTTTTAATCTTTATGTGAAATATACTCCATCGTCTCATTCATTATAGTCATATTAGTGATTATTTATGGTTCCATCTTCTTGAAAATATGACAGAATAATGAAATATTAATTTCCCTGGTGGAGAGTGTCTGGAGTGAATTTCTGAGCGGTGCTCTGTGTGTGTGTGTGTGTGGTATTTCCTCTTGGACTCTGAGCACAGTTTGGCAGCGTTTGGTTGTTCTGTTGTCTGTGACGGCGCCTGTGTGCAGTATCGTCTGAGATTGAGAGTTCGGTGTTAAATACAACACCGTCCAGATACATCTGGCCGTCGTGCCGCTGTCAAACTACGAGACTCTTTTAAAAGCTTTGGCAAAATCTGGTCTGAAAATGTAAAATGTTTGAAGGTCAAGACTCAAGATTGGTAGACGGATAGATGGATAGATGTATCAATGGATGAATATTTGGATGGATAAATTAGTAGTTATAGTTGGATAGATGGATGCTACGCAATAAATTGTTCAGTTTCACAGACGATTCATTTGCGATACTGAACGTGATATTGCGTAGCTTGCCAGTAATAGAGGTTTAGATATATGTGTAGTTGGATAGATAGTTAGTTGGCTACATAGATAAATAGATAAGTGGGTGTCAGGGTGTTGCTCTCATTGGTTTATAGGTTCCTGTGCGGTTGCTAGGGTGTTTTGGGTGGTTGCTAGCGGATTGAAAAATGTTGCCGTGTTTCAGGGCATGCAGCTCTCGGTGTAACACAGGCATTATCAGAGTTCAGTCCTTCATTCCGCCGGTCAAACTTTCCAGCTAATTACTCTTTAGCAGTGGCTTCATATGGCTCTTTAATTGTTCAAGGCCACAAATTCCTGTGAAATGGCTGAATTAATTGAGGTGATGGCGAGTGAATTGCTCCCAGCTGTGGAGCTGATGCCGTTTGTTTTTGGTGGGCTGAAGGGTCAAAGACGAGAGACGCTCAGTCTGAGAGACTGTTTGAATAAGAGGCAAGAGCTATACGATACCCCAGACCCCCGTACAGCTCTCTCTCTCGCTCTCAGTATAACCGTGTCAGCTGCATTTATACTGGCCTAGATATATTATTGTGTTTATCAGCGGGCAGTACTGTTTTATTTACACTCGAGAACACCAAGAATATGCATAATAGCAAATCCCAAACAAGTGGAGATGGTGACTTAAGTTTGTCCAATCATGAAAGTGTCAGATATGCTTGTTACTTTTACTGTTTTCAGCTGTAGTGTGATATTAAATTAATTCATTGTGGCCCGTTTTCATAGATAGGGCTTAGCCTAAACCAGGATTAGGCCGTAGTTTACGTTTAGGTGTTGTAAAATTGCAGCGTTGGGCCTGTAGGGTAGCAGAATTTCAATGAAATCACTCACTCTCTGAACACATGTAAGTGACAATTAAAAGTTTCTTTGTACTTTACTGCTCAGAAAGGCCAACAGAAGTTTATGTATCTACACAATAACATTGATATAATAGAAAAAAGTGTTTTTTATGAACAATTTATCATAAAAAATGAATATCATATTTAAAAACACTGGATCCAGGCTGTATGTGGAAATCGTGAAGGAAAAAAAACACACTAAATGTGCAGGTTTCATTTGTTTGATTCAATTGTGGTCGTCCCAGAAGCAGTTATTATGCTCTGAAAGCAGAGGTGGACATTGCACTTCTTGCAAAGCGTGTTTGTGTAGCCTTTAGCACAGTGTCTGCACCGTCATCTGTCGGCTTTGATGGGACACTGTCCAATCATGTCCTTGCGGACTTCCTTCGGAGGGTGTGCATTTGACTTTTTGGGCATTTTGGCAGCTGGAGAACCTTCATCATCTGTGAACAGCCTCTTATGAGAAGTCAAGGGGCTCCCCCTCAACGACACTGAGCTTGAGGATGGTCGCCCTCGCTTTGGCACTGATGCACCTGTGCTGATCAGGATAAGAGAATTTTCCTTGTCCTCTTCACAGATAACTTAATTCTCCTCTTCATCACTTGAATCTGATTCAAATGACATTTCCAAGTCACTGTCTCCGTTCTGGATGGCCTCAAGAGCATCCTGGACAGTGTACCTGATGTGGCTTTTCCTGGTTTCAGGCATTCTGAAGGTTACAATAACAGATTAGTTTCCAGGCCAGGTAATTGCAATGCAACTTAATTGTAGTTATGCCAACACAAAAGACTCACACATTCCAGAGATCAGCAATTGTGTCATGCTATGAGCACTTATACCCCCATCTCCCAGAACATTATCACCTTATCATTCAAAAAGCAGCTATTTGGGCAGCCAAGCAGAGCCCAGGAAGAAGATAACCAGTACTATAGTATATTTCAAATCATGCTACATAAATCTTTCAATCCTAAGAAACTCAATTCATTACTTATTCTCATTAGAATGTGTCTCCTAATTACTAGTATGATGCAATACATTATATTAGTACAACAAAAAGTTGTATTTTGATCTAACATCAAGAGTTGTTGCAACATTTAAAAACTGATCAAAAACATTACAAACTGATAAAACAGTAATATTTATCCTAGTATTTTCACCATCAAACAAGTGGAAAGTAAACCACAAGTGCAAGGTGCACACCCAACGTTTGCTGCTCCTAAGACCCACTGTGGTAAAATTACAACATGGACAAAACAAGCTCAAAATCTCACAATATCAGTATATTCCACGATGTCATAAAATCTGCATGATCTACCCATATCAATTATCACAGAAAAAAATACTTAAAGCTTTTTACTTACTTGAGTCTTGATTTCTCCTGTTCAAAACAACAAGATGATGTTCTCCATGGCAGACTCCCAGGTTGTTTGACACATTTTACCATGCAATAGTGTTGCAGAACTGAACAATAAGACCTATTAGTAATGTCAATGTGGTTTTAAAATGTGTTTTTTTATAGACTTAAATCCGATGTTGTAATATTACAACCGGGGGTACAATAAAAAGATTTTAAATGTAATGAATTACATCTTTAGTGCTTGTTTATTGCCTCCCACATACATGGTGTTTTCCATTTGAACTGAATGATAATGTTTTATATCACGATTTGATGAATTGCTTTGCCTTGCTTTTGATGCATTTTGCCGGCTTTTTTCACACGTTCACATGAAATTATTGTTCTGTAAAGGCATAAATGTAAATGTAAGAATTATAAAATACTTTGGTATTTGATGGGATTATCTGAAAATAGTCGTGAGCACATGGTTATTGCAAATCCAAATGTTTTCCACTGAATTTGCAGCTGTATTAAGTGCCGTGCTGATGTGAAATGATTCGGTTGGTTAGCTCATTAGCAATCTGCAGCAGGATCTTTACAGCATGAGGAAAATATGTTGAAATTGAGTTGAAGGTAATGTGTTTCAGACCGTGTGTGAGCTCTTCTCTGCTCATCTCAGAGCCAACTTCGCTTCTTTCCTTTTAGTCTCGTCTGCCAGAAACACACACGCACACACACAGACGGTGTGGAAAGTGTCTGCGTTGTGAAATTCAGCGAGCGTCTATTAACTCTCATAATGCGCTGACGTGCCAAACATCCACAGCGCTGCTTTATGTGAAAATAATCTCATCGTGAGTGTTTTTCATGTATTGTGTGATGTATAACGCTCATGTTTGTCGTTAACTCGCGACGCTAGGAATACTCTGTTCCGTTTAGACTCTGATTAACGGAGTGTAACAGCCTTATTTGCCGAAAATTGGTTGAACAAATTTGAGGTGTGCGGCAGAAAGACACAATGAGCCGCTTGTTTGTCTGGATGGAGGAGGAGGGAGAGATAAAACACACACACACACACACACACACGCTCTCAGCAGATGTTGAAGACACACAGAGAGTGTGTCTGGTTGTTTTATGGCCGCTCATGAGGAATTACGCTGAGGTAATAAACAGGAACTAGAATTGAGACTGGCATTCCTCATGCAAACATGTCTTTGTTGCTTGTTTTTTTCAATCTGAGGAACAAGCCCAAAAAATGTTTTTATGGTCAGAGGCTCTTGATTGTTCATAAATGAGCTGCTCGACATTCCTCTGGGCTTCCTTGTTTAGCGTCGGATGCTTCATTCACACGTCTGTCTCTGCAGAGGATCTGCTCCGGCACGTCGCTCGTCTTATCTGTCTCGCTCTCTCAACACCTTTGACTCATTCCTCCTTCACTTCACAAAAGCACAGACTTCCCATCATGCCTCTGTGCGCCGCTCAACACAACCATTTAATGCCTTGATTTTTTTGAAAGGTGTTTGTTTTTCAGCGTGTGCTTTTCTTAAACGAGAACGAAGAATATTAAAGGTTTCTGCCTTGAGCTGAAGATGAGAAACAAACGTTTCTGTGTGTTAGCTTTTGTAGAATAGTTTATCATCCATTAGACAATCTTAAGCTCATTTTAGAGTAGTTCATGCTCTTTAAGACTAGTGTAAGCTTTTCTAGACTAGTTTATGCTCTATTAGACTAGTTTAAGCTCATATTAGTCTAGTTTATGCCACTTTAGAGTAGTTTTTACTCCCTTAGACAATTTTAAGCTCTTTTAGTCTACCTTATGCTGCTTAAGACTAGATTTAAGTCATTTTAAACTATAGTTTATGGTCCTTTAGAGTAGTTTAAGCTCATTTTTATTTCATGAATCTTTTGTTTTGGATCACACGTATGTGCCTTTTCTTCTTCTTTCTTTTCCCGTGTTTATGTTGAATTGCGCTCTATTTCAGCCGCATAAACTCAAACCGAGTGTGTATGACCGTCTGGAGGTTTAGACCTGCGATTCCAGGGAATGTTTTCAGCGGGTCTGACACACAAAGGCGGCTCTGTGCCCTCCGTGTTTCTAACACAAGCAGCTCCTGCACTGCAATTTAGGAGGCGTGCAGCTCGGGAAATTGCTGGGCTCGTCAGCGGCGCTTTCACTGAGGGAATGGGCTTCATCAGCCGCGTAATTGGAAGGGTTTTTTTTTTTTGTTTAAATACCTTGTTAGTAATTACCTTATAAACCAAATAACACACTTGTGAACCCAACGGCTGTTTTGAGCTGAGCTGTGAGGCGTGCAGCGGCGCTCTTCACCTGTGCGATCAGACCTGCTTTCTAAATGCTTCTACTTGTGTTTTCAGAGCAAACAACAGGATCTTGAGGATCTCGGCAGAGCGGCTCAGTCCGCTGGTCGCCCTGGAGACGCTGGACCTTAGCAACAACAATATTATGGAGGTTCGCGCCGGGGCTTTTCCTCCTCTTCCTCTGAAAAACCTGTGAGTCCTTCTTCTGTTCTCAACTGACCTGGTTTCCAGAAACCGCCAAGAGTCTCACGTCAGCTCACTGTGTCACTCCTCAGTGCTCACATTAAGCTCTTTTAGACTAGTTCATGTTCTGTTAGACTAGATTATGCACCAGTAGACTAATTAAAGCTAATTTTTGCTGTTTATGCTCTATTAGACTAGTTTATGCTTTATTAGTCTAGTTTAATCTATTTCAGAGCAGTTTAAAGCTCTTTCAGACCAGTTCTAGCTAATTTTAGACTAGTTTGTTTTATTATTCTAGTTTAATCTCTGTCAGACTAGTTCATGCCCCATTAGACTAATTTCGGCTATTTGAGCCAATTTTAGCTGTTTGTGCTCTTTTAGACTTTCAGACTAGTTTAAGCTCTTTTAGAATAGTTTGTTGTTAAACTGGTTTTCTTTTGTGTAATTTAAGCGCTCTTGCATTTTTTTAAAGATTAGTTTAGGCTTCTTTTAGACTATTTTAAGCTAATTTTAGAGTAGCTTAAATTTTTACCTGTTTCCCAGACAGGTATTATATTAAGCCAGGACTAGGTCTTTGTTAATGTAGGACATTTAAGTAGTTTTTAGAAACATGTCTTACAAAAAAGCATTATCTGGGAGCATTTTAAGACCAAACAATGGCAGTAATGTATTTTAAGGTACGTCAGTGTAAGCTTTTTCCGTTTTAGACAGCTCTAACATTTATTTTAATCTAGGACTAGTCTTAAACCCTGTTCGGGAAACCCCTTTAAAGACTAGTTTCACTAGCTCTTTCATAATCATGTAAACTGTGTTCATTTTTTCTAATCTTTTAAGTGTAATCCAGAGCCCTTAGACTAGTTTAAGCTAGTTTTGTTAGTTCAAATTTTTATACAATATTTAACACTTTTTTTTATTTTTTATGTCCAGCTTAATCTCTTGTGTGACTCAGTTGAAGTAATTTGTGTATTACCGGATCTATCAGTGATTACATCATGTCATTCATCATGTTTCTGTAGGTTGATGAATAATAACCGTATTTCCACGCTGGAGCAAGGCTGCTTCAGTAACCTGTCCAACTCGCTGCTGGTGTTAAAACTCAACAAAAACCGCCTGAGCTCCATCCCGCCCAAGATCTTCCCTCTGCCGCACCTGCAGCACCTGTAAGTGATGATTCACATGATAGTAGAGCTGCACAGTTCTGGATAAACTGAGAATCACAATTTTTTTTGTGATTGTCCCATGTTTCTGAACCTAACAAAATCAGTTTAAAAGTGTTTAATTAATTCTAATGAATTACTAACCATTTTTGTATATATATTTATTTATTTGTTTATTTATTTATTTTTTAATAAATATAATATTATGTATTAATACGCTAATTTTTTATACTAAAATGATGAAAAAGTGGTTTGATGAATGATTCTGTTCTTCACTTCTCATTTTTTAAAACAAATTTCTTGAATAATTCAATCACAAATACTTTATAAACAGTCACAGCAGGTATATAGCAATAGCCAACTATATATTGTATGGGTCAAAATGATCCATTCTTATTTTATTCCAAAAATCATTAGGATATTAACTAAAGATCATGTTCCATGAAGATATTTTGTAAATGTCCTACCATAATTATATCAAAACGTAATATTTGATTAGTAATATGCATTGGTAACTACTTCCTTTGGACAACTTTAAAGGCCTTTTTCTCAATATTTAGATTCTTTAGCTCCCTCAGATTCCAGATTTTCAAATAGTTGTATCTCGGCCAAATATTGTCCTCTCCTAACATAGCTGTTACATACAGTACAGATTGCCCTCAAATGCTTGTGTCACAAATTGTGCATTCTTCAATGTTTTCCTATGAAATTCTTTATATCTCCTCCTAGCATTTGAAATTGTTTTGTATTTGAATTTTATTTAATGTATAAAAAAAAAAAAAGTAGAATGGACACGTTTTGGTGCTACTAGGCATGCACACATAAACGCAGCATGACACTGTACAACACTAACTAGCATTTCATTATTGTAAAGGTCAAGTTTAGGGCTGGGGTATGTGTAGATGTTAATAAAACACAAGTCGAAAATTAAATTGGAAACGCCTAACTTTTCAGAACAGCAACTGTACCGGGAGTCATGTGACAAGAACCAACCAATCAGCTTAATCCTTTCGTGTTACACTAAAAGCTCAGAGATGGAGAAACAGCTGATCATACCTGTACAGGGATAGCCGTTTAAAAAAAAAATTGTAGCAGAGCTACTGCAAGGGATCTTTAGTGCTGGAAATCCATTTGACCAAACCGAGACAAGTCTGAGTGCAAACACCAACGCTTGAGACGATAGAAAAATGTCTCAAGACCGGACTCGAGTACTGCATCCCTGCGAGATTGTGATCTTGTTGTGATCAATTGTGCAGCTGTATACCATACTCATGATTGACTTTTGTTGGATGTTTGACAGAGAGCTGAGCAGGAACCGCATGCGGCGTATCGAGGGTCTGACCTTCCAGGGTCTTCACGGCCTGCACTCGCTGAAGATCCAGAGGAACGGCATCACGCGGCTCATGGACGGTGCTTTCTGGGGTCTGAACAACATGGAAGTCCTGTGAGTAGAGCAGACACCCTTGATGAGCTCAGGTTTAACCCCGACCTCATGTGTGACGTACGTGTGTGTGTGAGCAGGCAGCTGGAGTACAATAACCTGACGGAGATGAGCAAAGGCTGGCTCTACGGCCTTCTGACGCTTCAGCAGCTGCATCTGTCTCACAACGCCATCAGCCGCATCAAACCAGACGCCTGGGAGTTCTGCCAGAAACTCGCCGAGCTGTGAGTCTGCTTCACTCTCTTCAATCAATCAATCACTTTTATTTCTATAGCGCTTTTATATAATACAGATTGTAGCAAAGCACTGAACATTATCAAATATGAGAACAGAGTGATGGTAATGTATAATGACCAGATTAAACTATTTATTTATCAAATGCAGAGACGTTTTTTTCAAAATCCTAATCAACCCAAACAGTTTTTCAATAATAGATGCCATCCGTTCAGGATTGACGCGATGGATCAATGCTGTATCGTTGAATGTTTCACTTAATGTTTTTCTTGTCTGCCAGCGATCTGAGCTGGAATCAGTTGAGCCGTCTGGAGGAAAGCAGTTTCGTCGGCCTCAGCGTCCTCGAGCAGCTCCACGTCGGAAACAACCGCATCAGTTTCATCGCTGACGGAGCGTTTCGAGGCCTCTCCAACCTGCAGGCGCTGTGAGTTCAGCTTCAGCCACTTCCATCTGTAGGACACCGACGAGCCTTTTCAGTGTTTAGTTTTGGTCTTAGTTTAGTTTGCAGGTCAACAGTAACACGAAATGGGTCACTTATCAGTCTTTATATGTCCTAGTGAGATGAGATTGAAAAGATTGAAACATATAATGCTGATTGAGAGCTGAAGAAATTAAGGCTCCTCAGAAGATGTGAGATGTTTTAGAGGCTTGTGAAAACCGTTGCTCCATTGAGGAGCAGTGAAAGTAAACCTCCTCAAAACATCCTGACGATCAGATTTAAGAGATGCACTGATTTTTCTAGAAAATGATTGTCATTTAGGAAAGTCTTTTACTTCTCAGTAATCATGGTAAAGTGTGTAAAATGCAGGGATGTTAGAGAGGATGTGAACAGGACTTGTTCTGGTTGTTTTGCTGCAAGCTCAATTTTCAGCGTAGCATGCTGTCGCAGTAACTTTACGATTCGTGTTTCCTGGGTGTGATTTGAACAATTTCTGTGATTTCTCACCCCTCTCCAGAGATCTGAAGTTTAATGAAATCTCGTGGACCATCGAGGACATGAACGGCCCGTTCTCTGCTCTTGACAATCTGAGGAAACTGTGAGTGACTTTTTTCACTGTTTATGACATTATTATATTTTTAGGACCACCAGTTTAACGCATTTGACAAACAGACCTGTATGTCATCTTACATTGATGAACGTGATGCAGAAGAACGACTGACTGCGTGAGTGTAGTTATATGAGCCTATATGAGCAGTTTTGAGTTCATTAAGCAGTTCATTAAGAAAGTCACGTACTTTGTTTGTGAATGAATCAGGAATTTGAGCAAATCGGTTCAATAAATGATTCAATGACTCACTCTGACTTGCATCATTTTAATAATGTTTAAAAGTGTTAAAAAACACTAAAAATTAAAAATATTTACTAAAAATAAGCTACTTTTCTTTTGTTATTTTGATTCATGTGCTCTAAATAGGTTTAGTCTCATTGCATTGCATCAATGGAAACACATTTCAGTGAAACCATGTGTTTCTCTCAGGTTCCTCCAAGGCAATCGTATCCGATCGGTCACCAGGAAGTCCTTTACAGGCCTGGACATGCTGGAGCAGCTGTGAGTGTCTCTCAGATCTGAAGTGTTTGATGACGATGATGATGATGATGTGTTTATTAACGTCTGTTCTCTCCTCGCGTCGCAGGGACTTGAGCAACAACGCCATCATGTCGGTTCAAGCCAACGCTTTCTCTCAGATGAAGAAGCTGACAGAGCTGTAAGTGACTCTCTGCTGCTGTATTAAAGCTGCTCATGAACCTGCCGTGATTATTCACCAGTCTCTCTCCGTCAGGCACCTGAACACGTCCAGTCTTCTCTGCGACTGCCAGCTCAAGTGGTTTTCTCCGTGGGTGGCCGAGCACGCTTTCCTTCCTCTGGTGAACGCCAGCTGCGCCCATCCACATCTGCTGAAGGGCAAGAGCGTCTTCGCCGTGGCCCAGGACGAGTTTGTGTGTGGTGAGTGGGCGTCTCTCCAAACTACTTATTCATGATTCCATTTCCGGAAAACTGCATAGAAGCAGTTCTGTTCATATTTTCTGTTGTGAATTTGCCATAAAACTGCACTTTTTAACAAATTAATATTAAAAGTGACCGTAAAGATTCAAATAAATGCTTCTATTTATCCTGAAAAATTTTAATGTATCATTATTCCATAAAAATATTGTGCAGCGCACTTGTGTTCAACATTGACGATAATCAGAAATGTTCCTCGAGCAGCGAATCAGTATATTATTATGATTTCTGAAGATCATGTGATGTAATGATGCTAAAAAAAACAGCTGAACATCACAGAAATAAATTAGACTTTAACACAGATTCACAGCAAAAACACGTATTTAAGATCGGAATAATATTTTAGAATATTACTGTATATTAAATTAGAATTAATTAAAATAAGGCTGGAATAATGGCTTTGCAGAAAACTCTGCTTTGCATCACAGGAATACATTTAATTTTACAATGTATTCACAAACAGCCGTTATTTTAATTTATTAATATTTTCTACAATATTAAAATGTTTACTGTATTTTTAATGAGAAAAAATGCAGCTTTGGTGAGTAGAAACATATCGAATGGTAGTATATGGATAAAAATATTCATTACAAACTAAACTAACTAACTGAAGCTGAACTAAACCGTGCTTTGCAGATGACTTCCCCAAACCCCAGATCACCGTTCAGCCCGAGACACAGTCGGCCATCAAAGGCACCAACATGACGTTCGTCTGCTCAGCGGCCAGCTCCAGCGACTCTCCGATGACCTTCGCCTGGAAGAAGGACAACGAGATCCTCAACGATGCAGAGATCCATAACCAGGCTCACCTGCGCTCTCAGGCCGGAGAGGTCAACGAGGTCACTGAGTACACCACCACTCTGCAGCTGCGCCACGTGGAGTTCACTAGTGAGGGCAAATACCAGTGCGTCATCTCCAACCACTTCGGCTCCTCGTACTCCGTCAAAGCCAAACTCACAGTCCACAGTAAGTGTTCGCCCCTTCACACAATTACATCCCGATCAACTCTATTTATCGCATTTCCTTTAGTTTGCTTAAACAAGCCCTGGTCTGTTTCCTTTGTAGTGCTGCCATACTTCACTAAAATGCCGATGGACCTGACGATCCGGGCCGGAGCCACGGCGCGTCTGGAGTGTGCCGCCAGCGGTCACCCGTCTCCTCAGATCGCCTGGCAAAAGGACGGGGGGACAGACTTCCCCGCGGCCAGAGAGCGACGCATGCACGTCATGCCGAAGGACGATGTCTTCTTCATCGTGGACGTGAAGACGGAGGACATCGGTGTTTACAGCTGCACTGCGCAAAACACCGCCGGCGCCATTTCTGCTAACGCTACGCTCACGGTGCTGGGTAAGAACGCATGTGTTTGTCAGTCACGTTGAACCAAACCAGGATTATCTGTATCTAAACTGCACAATAAAGAGCATTACATACCACATTGATTTGAATTTTGTACAAAAAAATTAGATTATTTGATGGGAGGCGCCATAAATCATGTTTATCTTTATTAACCCTCTGAGGTCGAGCCGTCACGCCCGCATGATTTTGGTGTTTTTTTTCTTATCAGTGTAAAAGACACTAATATAACTGTTGATTTTGGATACCATTCGAATCTGTTAAATGTCTACTTTGGGTTCACTCTCAGTAACAACGAAAGTGTGTGCTTCTGCAAAATAAGGAAAATAAAATTTGCGCGATTTTTCTTTGTTCTCTCCGCGAACTGTTTTTAAAAAGCCGTCTCTAATATGAAGTGCCTGCTTTTAAATGCAGTAAGTGCACGTTGACAAAAATATTCTTTGTTAAAGTAATGAGTAACCAACACTATACTGAGTTTCTCAACCTGATCTCATTAATTTTAATGTGACCACGCCCACGAGCGACTTGCGCTTTGTTATTCGAATCGCCACGTGACACGCGCACGGCATGAACACGCCCACAACAGCTCATGTGCTCAACGCGGAAGACAGGAAACAAAACAAACAGCGCTGACTTCAGCAAAGAAGATAACAGATGGATTTACCTCAAGATGTGGTGTGCGATCTGTTCCAGTCACTCTCATGAGTAAGTACTGTTCGTTTTTGTATGAGTTTGCATGGTATTGTGTGCTTTTGGTTTTTCCCCGAACTATACCTGACTAAAATGTCTGAATTTGAGTGAAGCATGTTGACAGGCTGTATGATGTTAGCCTACTGTGTTCTGTAATATAATAATACGATATAAAAACGATATCACGAGCGCATGATGAATGCTGCTTGACGTTATTATTGTTTGTTTTTCTTGAATTGACTAAAATGTTTGGAATCGAGTGAAATATAACATTTAATTACATTTCTTTGGACGTGATGCGTTCTATGTTTGATATAATATGAAACAAAATGATACATATACTGGTATCAACATGCTCACAGATGTGTTTGTTTTGTTTTTAGTGATTAGAAACCTGCTGCATGATAAACCTGGATGACACATACTTGAGTCTCTTCAAGCTGATCGCCTCTAGAGAGTGCTGTACCAACATCAGATGTTCATCTGAACTGATATTCTCTGGTAAAACATCTTCCTGAATACTGATGGTGGTTACTTTCCCTTGAATTCATGGAAAGAAGCAGCAAACACTCAAATAACAGGTATTTACAGGGTTCACTTGTTTTCAGGATTGACTC
>JAUMHQ010000050.1:559612-583390 GCA_032361165.1 Enteromius paludinosus
AAAAAGTGTAAGAGATGGTGAGATGCTGTCCTTGATTTAGGAAAAGCTTTGTATTGGTAATATCTGTGCAACATTTTAATTGAACTTCCTTTACTTTTTTAGGCAATAAAAATGTATTAGTCTCATGTTGTCAAACAATTCATTGTGATTAATCGCATCCAAAATAGTTTTTTGTTTTTCTTCATAGTTTTGTTTGTTTTTTTTTGTTTTTGTTTTCTATTTTAAAGAGTGATAAAAATATACTCCGTCTTTAAGAAGCTGCTCCTGTTTAATTTTAAATATTGAGCATGTTAAAGACATTTTTCAGTGAAGGAAGGTCAGATGTTCATGAATATACACAAATATTATACACCCTTTCATGCATCTGAAGTAATTTACTGAATGTGACATATTTCAAAATCAAAACAATTGATTGAGAAAAATGTTTTAATAGCAGCACACATCTGAACTGATGTTGACTAAAACTAAAGCAATTTTATATTTTCATCTTGGAGGACATGTCACCTTGTACAAAACTGCAGGAATTTGTGCTTTTAACATACAACAATCTAAACTTGCCTGTCTGAAGCAGATAAATCTACACAAACAGACAGAAGTAACTGTGTAGGATGCTGTGGTCCAGCGGTCTGAGCTTTGCTTCTTTAGCGGTGAGGTAGAGGTTCAGTGAGCAGGAAAATAAAGTTCACTTTCACTGGTCTTTAAAGAAAAACATAGAAAACAAACATCCAAAATTAAAAGAAGAAAGCGTGGAAGGTCCAGTGACTCAGTGACAGTGTCAGCTGTTGACCTGGAGTTCCTGATTCAAATCTAGTATTACAATTGAACTTTTTTTTACATTGCACTAGTCTTTAAATAAAGACAAAATTACAACAACTAAAAAAAAAGAAATTAGCTTCAGAGAGAAATCCTGTGGCACAGCGGTCTGAGAGTCAGGTGTTGATCCAGGAGTTCTGGGTTCGAATCCAGTATTGAGCAGGAAAATAACATTTTCTTTCTCTACTCTTTAATAAAAAAGACAAAGTTACCAAAAGCTCATCTGTGAGTGTGGAAGTGCCAGTGGCTCAGCGGTCTGAGCAGTCTTCTCTCAACAGAAGGAGCCTGGGTTCCAACCCCAGCCTGGTCACAGAAACACGGTTGCGTGACGCCGGGCCGGTCGTGAGCTGTGACAAGCTGTGAAGCGGATCAGAACATGACCGGAGACCGCAGAAGGTTCAGACCTGAAGGGGGAGTGAAGATCCAGACGCTCCCCCTGGGGCTTCCTGGACCAGAACCAGCAGCGGTTATACTGGACCAGTCCATGCTTTTCTGTTTGACTTCTATACTCCTCCGCACTGCCTCCCTTATCTGACCAATATTTCTGAGCAGATATTCCATGACGCTAGTTTTGATTAGGAAAAGTGTTGGTGTGCCTCTAGGAACAGGGTTGGGAAACACTTTATCATCAGTCTCCTCCCACACACACACACTAAATGCTCCACAGAGAGAAGGGTCCAGAGGACTAGAAACATCTTCTCACACATTAATATCAGCTCCAGACTCTCATCAGAGCCCAAATCACACACAGCTATGATCAACAACTGCATTAGAGCCCTCCATACACAAACTATTTTAACATGCCATTTAAGGACCAAAACTGGACAGTCTGTAGTTTCAACTTAACACTACAGTTTATCCAGAGAAACCTCACCTGGTCAGACACACAAACCTTAAAATCACTGAAAGCAAAGGTTTGGAAGACAACTGAGATCAGAGGACCTCCACAAATCATCAACAGCACACAGACATCACATTTATCCTTTTATTCTGCACACTTCATACACAAACTGCACTGAACATCTCTTTAAACAAACGGCCCGGCGAAGCCTTTTCCCAGAGAACGACTCCAGCTCCAAGTCCAGGAAGAGGTCACGGAAGATCTCCTACAGACAGAGAAGAAACATTCACCACATCCTCCTGATCTCACAGACAGACGAGCGAGTGTGTGCTGAAGATCACGTCTGTAATAAGAACACAGAAGGGTCAGGGTTCACACCACAATTCAAATAAACATCTACAATTACTCCATTTATTCACATCTGTCAGAAAAGAGCTTGAGATGTGAGGATATATGCAGGAATGACCCAGTTCCAGGTGCAAACACACAGATCTCCTCATGTTCCCAGCAGAAGTAGCTTTCTGTGGATGTGAAAGATCTCAAACTACTCAGAATAACAAAAGCTTAACCGTGTTTTTGATTGATCAGTATTTGTATAAATTACAACACCTACTTGAAAACGTTTGGTTAATTGGTTAAACATGGGATATTGATTAGAACATTCAAATTGGTTAAACTTCAGTGTTCGTAATTTATGGCTACCACGGTTTAACAATCATTTTATTCAAAAAGTTGTCGTAAACGAAGAAAAATGATCTTACCGTACTCTCGGTGTTCTCTCGTGCTGTTTCTGGTTCGTTATGCTAATATAATCTCTGACAGGTGTTGGTTATTAATCACATCATCAACCAATCACATCACTGTTTGTGAGTTAGTTCCGCCCACAGACTTTCTCGCATACAATTCTATTATTTTTTTTCTATTTTTAAAGCTGAACCTTTTAAATATAGGATCCACTGACAGGAACTCGAGTGATGTACATTCACACCTCACGGAAATGGTAATAAATTGAGATTATTTGGTGTTTTTTTTGCGAGTGCATGGGCTCTACAGCGCACACGCAGCAGCAGCGCCACCGTGCGGATCAACCACGCAACTCACTCTAACCCTATACATTTTAAAATATATAGGTAATATATCTGGCGTAGGGTATAAGAACATGTTTTAAAGGTTTTTAAAGGTATATTACAATGAATAAGTTAATTTAGCAAATATTTAATTGATAATCATTAAGGGATTTAAAAAAAATGTATAATATCGATTTTGGTTTAAAAATGTCAAACCATTAAAAATGAATCGAATTTATAAATATATATATATATCTAATGTTTGTATTATGGAGGGCCATATTACTCAAAATTAAATGTTGAAACATAAATAAAACCTTCAATACATAATGAAATAATTAAATACAAATAAACAGAAATAATTTTTCTTATTTATTCGTTCATTAATTATTTTAATTTATTTAATTATGTATTTAACGATTATTTTATATATTTTAACATTTATTTAATTATTTGCCCCCCCCATATTTATTAAAATACATAAAAAAATAAATTCCTTCATTATTGAAATACTTAATATACACATGTAAGGAATTAAAAAGTGATCTAAAAATGTATCTAAAAATATCAAACTTTAACAAACTATTAATGTATAATGTATGTATTTGTACAATATTAAATAAACAAAACAAAAAAACTGAATTAATGATATAATTCAATAGAAAGTCCATGATCAAACTAACAGCTTCAACGCCTCTGTGAGGATCAACGACACAACTGAGAAAAACACTTTATTTAACTCTCTATTAATTAAAAATGGAAAGAGTTTCAGTTTCGTGCAGAACTCAGATTTATTATAGAAACCTGAGGCTGAATGTTTGCCATAACTCATAAAAACCTGTACAATCATATACAAAGATACGGATTCGATCAATAAATAGCGTCATCCATTTCAGACTGATGCTCAGGCGTTTAGATGAAAAAGGCCAGTGTGTGTTTTCTGATTCTTCCTGGACATGAACGTCAGAGGTTAGCGTAGTATCGGTCTCGGTTCTCGTAGTCTCTGTGAGCGAACTTGGCGTCCTTCTTGCTGTGTGGGATGCGGCCGAAGGGGGCGTGGTCATGGAAACAGCTGTCAAACACCTCGTCAACCACTTGCTCCGCCTCCTCACGGCTCACCTTACGAACGGCGAGGATGGAGCGCAGCGCTCGGCCACGAACACACTCCTAAACACACACACACATGAACACACACATCCAGAAGCCATCTACAGCACACAGACACGTTCACTAACCTGGTGGTGCTCTTTCAGGCCAAAGTTAAATCTGGAAATCTCATTAACGAACGAACAGTCTCCGCTCAGATTGGCGGCTCGGATCTGAAGAGAACAAACACACACATGATATCCTTTATTGAAACATCAGACCAAAGCTGAGTCCAACTATTTTTAAATATTTAGTTTCATTTTAGTTTTACGCCTTTAATTTCAGATTATTATTATTATTTTTTTGATGGGTTAATATGTTTTCTTTTCTTTTGTTACTTTATTTATTAACATATAATTTCTAAAACATTTTATTTTGGATTATATTTTAGGTTTTAGGTTTATGTATTTTATTTTAGACGTGGGTTTTACATTAAATTCATGTATTTGTAAATGTTATTTGTGGTCTCTAGAATGTTTTATAATGGCTTCAGTGTTTACATTTTTTTCTAAAACATTTTAATTTCGGTTATATCACGTTTTTTTTTTTTATTTATGGCTTCTGAAATGTTAAGACATTTTTTATTTTATATATAATTTTAGATGTGTTTGTTTTATTTGTTTTTATATATTTTAAATGTTATTTGTGGTCTCTAGAATGTTTTGTTATGGTTACAGTATTTTTACATCTTCTAACATATTTAAATTTTGCTTGTATTATCTTTTTTAATTTTAGATGTGCAGGCTATTTTTTTTATTTTACATGCAATTTCTTATTTCTTTTTTCTTTTTAATTTTACATGTGGTTTTTAATTTGTTCTTATAAAAAATTATATAATAAAAAATTTATTTATTGATTGGAATGACCTTTTTACTTTTTAGTAGCAGAGACAAAAAGAGAATTGCAAGATGTAAACTTATGAAAAAAAAAAAAATGCAATTACTTTTTTTTTTTTGGTGGAAGACACACCCAAAAATAATAATACAAATTTAAATAATAATAATAATAATAATAATAATTGAGATATGACCTCAGAACTCCTTATGGATACATATTCTGAGGCAGAGACTAATAAAAACAAACTTTATATTTTAGATCTGGATTCTAGAATGTTTTATTATAGTTACATTTGTTCTGTTTTTTTTGTTTTTTTTTACTTTCTATTTTGGATATTTTTTTTAAAAAGCATTTATTTTGGTTTCAGTGTTTTATATTTAAAATTGCATTACTGTTGAAATGCATGCAGTGTTTGCTGACCTCTGAGCAGGCCAGGTGTCTGAAGTTACTAAACCAGTCGACTCTGGCCCGGCAGTGATCGAAGGCGTGGATGAGTTCATGGGTCACCACACGGTTCATGTGAGCCTGCTGATGAATGTTGTTCTGGCATAAGACGATCTGCGGCGGGAAAATCCAGTTCAGACCAACATCATCATGTTTCTGTGGCCATAGTGTGGTTTTTAGGAGACTGACCTGAGAGGTGGCCGCGTCGAAGCCGCCGCTGACCGAGCCGTCGCAGTCCTCGCAGGAGAAATGTCTGTCTTTATAAACTGTACTGAGAGGAAATCACACAACATCACGTCAGTGACACGCAGCGCCGGAGGAAGAGCTCATGTGAAAGCAGCTCTTACCAGCCCGAGCTCTTCATGGCACCCAGCAGGAGTTTAGCGTAAGGACCTGAATGAGACACACACCGATTCAAACTTTGTCTGCAGCGACTGAATACTTCACTGTAATCTGCAGAAGCTGGTTTCCAGCATGCAACAAATGTTATCACTATAATAATATCATTGAAAAGACCTTTTTATGTTTTATTTAGTGGTAAAGACCAAAATAAATTGCAAGATGTAAATTCAGAAAAAACGGCAGAATTATGAGATACAAAATGCAATTACTATATATATATATTTAGTGGCAGACACTAAATATATATATATACATTTAGTGGCAGACAGAAAATAACCCTGAATACCGAGAAAGTCGGAATCGCAAAAAAATATTATTTTTAAATTAAAAAAAAAGTCAGAATTTTTTCCTTGCATTTCGTGATGGACAGAAGATCCCATAGTAATGCAGAGATAATCTAAAACATGACTTGTGTGTGTATATCATTGCATACTTCTGTAAAATGAACTCTAAAAGCTGTAATATTGCAGTAATGTAGTGTGTTCCCTTACTAGTGTCCATGGCGAACTGCAGCATGATCTGACACTTGTGTTTAAAGGTGAAGAGACTCTCTCCGACAGAGCCCTGCTTGAACTTGCTGCTGCCGCGCTCGGGATATAAGCTGTAGCCGAATTCGTCCTCCTTCTGCGGACTCTCCGCCGCCGCTTTCCGCTCTCCCGGCTCTTTATTAACACATTCATCCTCTTTTGCTCTGTTTTGAGCCATAGCTCTGAGCTGCGCGTGTACGCAGAGGTCACGCGGGCGCCCGTGAGTCACGTGACTGAAAGCAGGCGAAGGGTGACGGAGAGCGTGAAGCAGTTTCGTTATTAAAAAAGTCGCGATGCTTAGTGTAGGTACTTCTTTTTATACTGTTTTGCTTTTCGAAATAATATAATTTCGCTTAAAATAGGATCTCGTCGAGGTTGTTTTTGTTTTCAAATTAAAAGCCCCCCCCGCCCAGACTAAACCAGGTACAAGCTATATTATTTAAAAATATATATTTAATATTTACACAAAATACTAGCATTTTAAACACACAAAATGGGTAACGAGCAAAATAATAATTTGTGCCCTCGCTTTTTTTGGCGCCGTTAAGTGCGCGCGCAGTGCGTGTTGTGTGTGTGACGTAGTTCGCGCACGCGCGCAGAGGAGTCTGTGCTGTCATGGCGCTGAACACAAACTAATGATCATAACTCTTCATCATCGCTACAGGTAAGAGTCACACACTTCTGATTTTGCTCTTCATCGCTGCTCAAATCCCCTATTTAAACGCGCCGGGATGAGTTTCTATAAACATACGTTAAGTTTATTATCTTGAGTTTTTTATCCCACACGTGTGCTAGCATGCAAGTAACGTTAATCCATGTTTTGCTAAAATATTTGAGATCAGGTAAATTATTAAGTTAATTATGTGTGTGTGTTTAACTCTACACAGCTCTTGATCAACCTGCTATCAGCCCGTGCTGTTTCTGTCGCAGATAACGTTACGTCGTATATTCTAGAATTAAGTTACACACTGACGAAAGTTATTTCATTTCATGTCGTAGTTTTAATTATTTTTTAATTAGTGTTTTTTAACAATCCCGTATTGATCTGTAGTTAGTGGGTCTTTTCAGGGTCGTCTTGTTGTTAGTTTAACTTTTGAAGAGTTACCATGGTAACCGTAGCTTCCGCCATAGTACTACCATTGTATCCGCTGTTAAATGAGTAATTAATATCAATAGTAATTAAATGACTCTTACAGCTTTGATGACAGAGGGGGCTTTAGATTCCTTTTTGGAAAATAATTTCACCAAACAGAAAATAAAACACTTTTTTCCCTTGTTTGTAAGAAAAAAATGCTATTGCTTTGTTTGAATGAAATATAAACACACCCAAAATATGAACCCTATCAGAATATTCTATATATATATATATATATATATATATATAAATAAAACTTAGTTTTGGTGTTTGCAAGTGTTTAACCTCTAAAGATCTGCACTTTCATGAGTTTACACATGAGTGTATGAATTATTATCTAAAGCTGCTGAAATGCTTGCAGGAAGTCTCTTTCTGTCTGATGTCGTGTAGAAGAGCGCAGTGATGTCGGGAAATAAAGCGGTGGAGCTGCAGATACAGATGCGACAGAACGCAGAAGATCTGCAGAACTACATGAAAGAGCTAAACAGCTGGGAGGAAGAAATCAAGAAGAAAGACCAGCAGCTTCTCACCGGACGCGTCAGCGAAGCTCCGGTACGGCTCCCAGAGGCTGAGCTCCTCAGATATAGGTGTTAACAGCTTGCTAAAATGTGTTTTATTCCAGAAAACTCTCCCGCCGGTGAGGAACAAAGATTATAAGAAGACCAAGAAGAGCGTGAAGCGGCAGACTAACGGCGGCGGTCTGAAGCAGCAGGAGGCGCAGCGCATAAAATCCTACGATTATCAGGCTTGGGACAAATTTGATGTGGTAATATGCTTCTGCGACGTGATTCACGCTGGGATGTGCATGAAGATGCAACGATTGACCGCTGTTTGTTCACAGGAGAAGACTCTGGAGACCATGGATGCAGAGGAGAGCCCGGTCCACTCCAACGAATCAGACTCTGAAGGGCTTCAGGTGGACAGAGATCTGGCGCTGACCGAGAAAGAGAAGGTGTTTGTTCTGCTAATGACACAAACACAGATGTCACTAACTGAACAAAGAGTATTATCAATCAAGACTCAAATCTGGATTAAAAAACGTGTCTGTATACGAATTACAAGTTGTAGCTTTTGCGAATCAGCGTTATTACACAGAACATGCACAAAAATACATACAGTGGCATGCAGAATAATTTGAACAAAATAAGAGATATCATGCAAAATGCATTTTTTTTTTTTTTTTATAAATAGATTTGAGATATTTCACACAAAAGATGTTTACATGCAGTCAAAATTTATAAAAAAAAAAAAATAAATTCAAAAGTTTGAGAACTAATAAGTATTGAAGTTATTGTTTGAATGTTCTTCACTTGGTCTTAGAAAGGCAATGAAGTGTTCAGTGATCTTGTGTTTGTGTGTGTTTCAGGGGAACGAGTTGTTCCGGGACGGCCGGTACGACAGCGCCATCGAGTGTTACACCAGAGGAATGGACGCCGATCCGTACAGCCCCGTGCTGCCCACCAACAGAGCGGCCTGCTTCTTCAGACTGAAAAAGTACAGCACCTCCATCGTCTTCTACAGCTGTGTTCTGCTGGACTGGTCCTGATGAGAGTGTTTGTGTGCCGCAGGTTTGCCGTGGCTGAGTCCGACTGTAACTTGGCCATCGCTCTGGACGGGAAATACGTCAAAGCACACCTCAGGAGAGCAGCGGCACGCACCGCGCTCAACAAACACCAGGAGGCTCTCGAAGGTCTGATGATTCCTCAGGAAATCATGGAAGTCAATAGAGATCTGAGGGGGCAAAAAAAAACTAAATATTGAGAAAAATCGCCTTTAAAGTAGTTTAAATTTAGTTCTTAGTGATGCATATTAATAATCATAAGATATATTTATGGTAGAAAATTTACTAAATATCTAGATGGAATAATGTAACATTTTGAAAGAAGTGTCCTCTGCTTAAAATGGCTTTTAATGAAGAAGACTGAAAAAGAGTTAAATAAGAGTTACTAAATAATTTAAATATTTAAAAGTTAAATATTTAAAATTAGATTTACATTAAATAAAATATATGTAATTTATTGCTGTGGTCAAATCTAACCTTTCAGCATCATTACTTGTCTTGTTTTAATGAACTCTGTTCTAATTATTTTGTTTTTAAAATTGTAAATTCCATTTAATTAAAACGAGTCCAGTAAAATAGAGTATAATAAACTGTAGATACACAAAGGTTTCCACAAAAATAAATTTCAAATAAATGCAGCATAAATTCAAAGAGCTGATTTCAAAATTCCCAATTGATGATTCGAGTGCGTTTTCTTGCGCATTTCGACAGAACTACAAATAAAAACGGAGTAAGAATCCAGTTCACGTCCTGTCTCTGTTTATTGCTCCAGATTATGAAGTGGTTCTCAAGCTGGATCCAGGGAACTTGGAGGCCCAGAACGAGCTCCAGAAGCTCCAGCAGGTCTGTAGATGAACCGCTCGGAGACACTCGTGTGTCGTGAGATCAGTCAGTGACCGATGCTTGTTCCAGGTGCTGGGATCGAGCGCACCGATGACGGAGAAGACCGAGAGCGGAGCAGAGCAGACGGCAGCCGATCCGTTACAGCAGCAGAGGCTGCAGGAGCAGCAGAGGAAACAGGAAGCAGTCGTGCAGAAGGACAGAGTGAGCCGCTCTTCTTCATCATCATCATCATCATCCGATTGAGCCGATCTGACACCGTTTTTGTTCATTTCAGGGAAACGCTTACTTTAAAGAAGGGAAGTATGAGGCGGCGGTGGAGTGTTACTCCAGAGGAATGGAGGCGGATGAGACCAACGCACTTCTGCCCGCTAACAGAGCCATGGCCTTCCTCAAACTCCACAGGTGACCTCCCTCAGAAGTGTGCTCACTGTCTAGTGCAGTGTGCAGGGCTAGCAATGCATTTCAAGCGACGAGAGTTATCAACATTTAGGTACCATGGTACCTTTATTGCTGAATAGTTTTGAACTTTCTTCTCCTGCGTCCTTTTCTTCATGCAACCCCAGCACAGCTGAAAGGTTCAAGCACACCCTCTACTGCACAGACGTACATTACCTTCAGCCTGAGGCTTATTCAGTTCACTTCTGACATGGCGTTTGGCAAAAATACAACTTTTTATATTAAAATCAAGCAAGCCCAGCCCTGATGAGAAAATGTAAAACATTACTTTCCAAAAACAAATAATGTGTGTGTGTGCAGGTTCAGCGAGGCGGAGCAGGACTGTAACTCAGCTCTGGCTCTGGACAGCACTTACACCAAAGCCTTCGCCCGACGCGCCACGGCCAGAGCCGCTCTCGGCAGGAGCAGAGAGGCCAGAGAAGGTCCGTCATCCATCGCTTCGCTCTACCGCAGCCTAGTCCACGCTTCTGAAGAGCTCACGCGTGTCTGTGTTTGTCTGCAGATTTTGAGCAGGTTCTGAAGCTGGAGCCAGGAAATAAACAGGCCCTGAGTGAGATCGAGAAGCTCTCAGCGGTACGTGTGAACATCAGACGTGGTTTCCTTATTGTGTCGTTACATCTCAGGATGATTTAGGGACAAAAATCTGATGACAGTTTTCTGATAAAAATTACTATAATTTATTTCATTTTTGTAAATAATTTTTTATGCTTGTTTGTAGACTACAATTTAGCCAAAATATTTCTCTTCTATGCATCAATATTGCTGCAATATTATCATAAAAAAAAAAAAAAAAAAAAAAAAAAAAAAAATAGTAAAATGACTAAATAAAACCAAAATAAGAACTATTAATAAAATGTAAAAGATTATTTACTTAATAAAAATCAAGATACCGGATTTAATAAAAATATGTACATTTTATTTGTCTCATAAAACATTTCATTCTGTTTTTAAAAGTGGACATTATTTTTGGGGAAACATAATTGCAGCTTTTCTGTTTAAAAATTATGATTGAGAGGGAAAAAATGCTGTGCCTAATAGGGCTGCCCAACCTGACAAAGATTTGTGATTATTGGTTTCGCTATGGCCATATAATAATAAAAATATTAATCATAATATTTATAAAAGTATAAAAATGATTGAACATATAAAAAACATTGTAATAAACTATTATAGTAAAAAAAACAAATTGCAGAAAAAATATTTAATATTTCACTAAAATAAAAAGTATTAATATAATTAGAAATCTAATATAATTATTTATAGTAAATATAAAATTACTAAATAAACCAAAAACAAATCACGTGTTTAAAAAAAACACCTATTTTTTTACAGTTCAACAGTAAAATTGCGAAGCTAACATTTTTGACTTGACTTTATTTATTTATTTTTTTGTTCATAAAACTAAAAGCACATCAAAATAACCCAGTTATTCTAGTCTTTAAACCTAAATGTATTCATTTCATCTCATGAGAGCAAACCAAAAAGCTTCAGACCTCTTGGTGTTCGTGTTGAACCACATTTAGAGAATTTAAATATGAACTAGGATATTTTAAATCAAATACACTTCAACCACTGCTCTTTTGTTCCACGTTATAATAAGCGACTGAAACTGGGAGTGTGTGCAGATAGAGTTTGAGTTTCTCATTCACCCGTCTGTTCATCAGGAGATGAGGAGCAGCGGTCTTCTGGCTCCAGAGGAGAACAAACAGAGGAGAAGCGTCCAGCCCATCCACAAAGCTGAACATCTAAGATCCAGCGTGAGTCCATGACGAGAGAGCCAGTCTGAATCTGAAGGTCATTGTAGCCCAACACTTTGTGTGTTTGTGTCGTCTCAGAAACCCTTGAGGAGGATTGACATACAGGAGGTGGGTGGAGAGATCTCATCATCCACGTCTGCCCTCACCTCACCGCATCACAAGATCCAGAAGATAGAGGAGGTCACCTCAGATGCTCCTCTGTCCAGGTGAGAATACGACAGTCATGATACGATCATCACCATCTCCTGGTGCTGCAGCGAGTCTCAGCTAAAGCCTTCCATGTCTTGTGTTTCAGGGCTCCTGAAGAGTCATCTCCAGACACAGAGTCGATTCCTCCTCCACCCAGCAGCTGTTTCCAGCTGGAGGCTGACCTCAGGAAGATCAGCTGTCAGCCACAGTCCACTTACAGATATCTGAAGGTATCATCAGTGCTGCTCACGGTCTCCACGTGTCTCTTATCTGTGCTTCTCACCTCTACATTTACCGTTTCAGCAAATCAGTCCAGACGCTTATCTGAAGATCTTCCAGAACTCTCTAGAGCCTGACGTTCTCAACCGCATCCTCAAGACCTTCCACGGCTCCTTTCAGTGAGTGCTGATGACCATGATCAAATACATGTATACTGACGACGAATGATGAGAACTTTAATAAGAAGTATTAAATAACGTACAGCATAATGTAACCATTTCTACAATAATAATAACTACAATACTAATGCCTTCTGCTACTTTCAATGATTAGATGCTGATTGGTTCTCATTGTTCATTGGCTGCAGACAAATAGGAGTTCAATATGATGATGTCACTTCCTCTGTCTCTTGTGTGATTTCAGACATGAAGATGCGTCTCTTCTGCTGGCAGTCCTGAGAAGCCTGGCGAGTGTGCGGAGGTTTGACATGGCCGTCATGTTCATGTCGTCCGCCGAAAAGAAAAGTACGAACACACACACACACACACACACACACACTGGGCACACAGCAGTGAATAACAACACACTCTTTCTTTCTGTCAGTCTTACAGGAGCTGTTTGACTGGATTGACAGCGCCGGTCTGGGAGACTCTTCTGTTCAAGACTTAAAGAAGCAATACGGCCTTTGACCTCCACGGAAATCTCTACTATTCAGATTTCGTTCTGACACTGGACTGAAAACTGGACCTCAGCCGTCAGTACGAGGAGAAACCGAACCAGAAGCCAAACGGCTTCAGTGTGAATGAATCGGGTGCTCTGATACCTCAGATGGACGCGTGGTGCCTTTAAACTCCGCTTTATTTGGTTCCTGCATGAGTGGACTTGTGTGTCACAGAATTTCAGATGATATTATGATGAATGCATCTAAAACGCTCGCTGTCGGTTCCTTTGTCTCTATGTTAGGGTTAGGGTTCTGAATGCTGCAATATTAAAGTCAACATGAACTCCAAACAGACTCCGGACTCATTCCTGCTCATATTCCCAACGATTCGTGAACAAATGTGACCCTGGACCACAAAACCAGAATTTCTGATTTCTGAAAATCTGAAATCATCTTTCCATTGATGTATGGTTTGTCAGGAGAGGATAATATTTGTCTGAAATTCAACTATTTGGAAAATCTGGAATCTGAGGGAGCAAAGAAAATTAAATATTGGGGAAAAAAAAACACTTTTGGCAGGAAATTTACAAAATAACATGATTTTGGGCATAAAAGAAAATTCTCATTTTGACCCAAATGTTTTTGTGATGTTTGCTATTGCTACAAATATACCTGTGCTCTTCCAGCTTCTTTTGTGCTCCAGGGTCAAATTCTTTAGAATTTGAATATGTTCCTTGAAGTTTACTGATAATCTCGTTCTGACCCGCTCTTCATAACAAACGGTCCTTAAAAGTTCTCAGTTACCAGCCACTGTTATGTCTTTCTATAGGAAACACTATCCATGCACATGTTTTTGGACAACATGAAATTAAAAACTAATTTCCAGACAATGCGTTATGAACTCATTATTACTTACGGTTGTGGTGCAGCGGATGACGCCATGACACTGTGCCTCGTTTACTAAACAACATACTCAGATCAATCCTCAGACACGAGCCGACCCGGGGCCGGTGCCTGGGACGACATTAAAAAAAAATCCATCTACTTGTTCCTTATGCTGTTATCCTTCTGATATCTGTACCAAACGCGTCAAAGCGAACTTTATTCACTCTATTTGTCCTGAAGACAGACTGAAAGTGAATGCACATCTGATCGCGGTATCCACTGCAGACACGATAGCGGCACTGAGTGTAATTTATTTGCTTTTGACGCGACGCTAAACTAGCATTGAATAAGCATCAGCCGTTAAAGGGTGAACGCCGGTGGGCGGGGCCTATGGTGAGCAGATTGCTATTGGTTAAGACAAATATTTGTGCCCGGGTGACGTCATCTTGCACCTCAGATGTAAACGAGCCGTTTTTTTGCGCTTGAGTAAATAAATGCTTTGTTTATAATGAGATAAACTTGATTTATGTCATGACCCTTTTAAATTTCTCTCTAAAATATTTACACTTTCAGCTATGTTAAAGGAATAATTCACCCAAAAAAAAAAAAAAAGTGTCATTTGCTCGCCCTTGAGTAGTTCCAAACCTGTATGAATTTCGTGGTTCCGCCAAACAAAAAGGAAGATATTTTGAAGAAAGTTTGCAACCTGGCTGTTTTGCTCACCGTTGACTTCCATAGTATTTTTTTCCTAGTATTGGTGACCAAAACAGCCTGTTCACAAACCTTTAGTCAAATTCATTTGGAACTACTCAAGGGTGAATAAATGATGACCGAATTGTCATTTTTGGGAAACTATTCCTGTCTCCTGTCGTTATATTCGTAATACACAGTGATCAAATGAAGGAGTTTAGTGTTGGTTCAGTTCAGATCGATCACAATTGCAAAAGGCTCAACAGTCTGAGTGACGTTTCATTTGAATTTCTTTCTTTGCTGATCTTGCTTTAGGTAGAAAATGATTGGCAGCATCTTTTTAACAATCACACCACACAAAGGTCACATGATTCCATTTATTCTGCACACACTTTATATTTACAGAGCGAATGTGCGACATTTGTGTTTAAACAGGAACCTTGAACCCAGAGATTGATTTGGCCAAACACCAGTCACAGTACTGGGACAGAGAAGAAAACAATCAATGCTCACAAGAAGTTTTTTATATTTCAGAAGGGTTTGATGGCATCAGTATCTGCAGACAGAGGAAGAAGAGGATGAGACTGCAGGAGGATTTTGGCCCAAAACCTGTCCTTGTGAAACTCAGATAATTCAGGCCCGCGCCACAAACGTCTACAGAAACGGACATTTCATTTCCATAAAACTTCTCTTTTGGCATTACAATTCTTACAAAATGGTCATGTACAGAAATATTATTTTGCTAGTAAAAAAAAAAATCTCACCCAAACGTCTCCACATACATTCAAAGCGGCTGATAAATAATCTGGCTGAACTTCAGGACGTCATTAGTCAGAAGTTAGGAGCAATAGTTAATCGAATCGATATTTGGTCCGAGATCCAGCCAATGGTGTGGGAATATTTGCAGATGTTTTCTGTCTGAGCAGTACAATATGATTGCAAATATATATATATGTATGTATAAATGAATCTTTCCAGGATGTTGGGCTATGAAGGCAGAACTCGATGGCACTAGACTACATACTGCTGTGATGTTCTCACAGGAACCTACGGAGAATGCTGCAGCAATGCGTTCATGTCTCTACAAAAGCGGACTTCCTCTGGCGTCTCGTCACGCGTGTTCGTCTGCGTCCGATCCGGTTCCGTTATCGGACGGGTCCAAGAGTTCTTGACGACGGCGCATTATGGCGGCGAACTGAGCGCGCTCCACGGCGTCCTGTAAAAGGTCAGAGGTGACAGAGGTGAGAGAGGGGTCAGTGGTTGCTCCCCTCGTCGAAGGACTCCACGCCGGAATCACTCGCCGTCGCCGCCAGCTTCTCCTGCCGCCTCCTCATGACCTCCTGCAGCTCCGAGGCAGCGCTCCTCTGCAGACACACAGACAGAACAGACTCAGACTCAGAAGCAGCTCACTAGGGCTGGGGATGGAGACACATTTCACGATTTGATCGATCTACATTCACAAGCGTGCGATTCCTTTTGGATGTATATGCGATCAGGTACAGCAAGTGACTAATTCTGTAAAAACTGTATTTTAAACAAAGATTTAAAACTACATTGATTTATTGATATAATTTAGTGGTGTCAAACAAATAATCGCGATTAATCGCATCCAAAATAAAAAAATTGTTTACATAATATGTGTATATTTATGATGTATATATAAATACAAACACATGCATGAGTATATTTAAGAAAAATATGTAACGTTTATGTATTAAATATATTTATATATTATAAAATATAAGAATATAAATGTACAAACGTAAATATTTTCTAAATATGTTTGTATTTATATATGCATAACACACACAGTGCACTGCACATGCATACATTATGTTAACAAAAATTTTATTTTGAAATCGATTAATTGTTTGACAACACTTCTACTCTAAATATAAACCTTTCCATATTGGATGTCAAAAATGGATTTTATTTATGATTTCATGAATTGATTCATGGTGGATTTATTAAATATCACTAGTGCCGTTGAATGATCGCATCCAAAATAAAAGTTTTTGTTTAAATAATATATTTATGTGTACTGTGTATATTTATTATTTTTACACATTTTGAGATTTTGAGAATATTTCATACATTCGTGTGTGTGTGTGTTTACATATACATAATAATTATACACAGCATAACAATTTTTTTTTATTTAGGATGTGATTAAACGTTTGACAGCACTGAATATTACATTTACATCTTGGTTAGCCCAACACAGTATAAGATTTCTTATAATAAATGAACAGGAAACAAGTAGATAGAATAGAAAAAGATTAGAGGGACTTTTAAAAGAAATTAAAATAGAACAAGTCAAAACAACATAAAAAGAACCGAGAATGCTAGCATTAGAGGGCCGTTGTTTATAATAAATATATATAAAAAAGTAAATTTAAGAGTCAATATTGGTTAAAATCGAGAAATCTGTATTTCCATCCCCAGCCCTACTTCTCACAAAATGCTTATTTCACAAGCTGAAGCTCAATACCTCCAAAGCCCTGCGGCGTGATGGAGAGACAGAGAGAGGAAGAGCAGAAACGAGTGAATGAGGAGGAAGGGTCTTCATCAGATGTTCTAAACTAACGATGACGTGTAAAGGGGCGCTTGAGGGATTCTGGGAAGGCATCTGTTCTCTAACTATGACTGGAAACAGCAGACACATGCCACTAAACAACAGGAGCATCTATTAGAATGTGCGCTCGCTCCGATTTCAAACAGGTTCAATAAAACGCAGATCATCAGAATAAATCGTGCTGTTGAAATAGTACTATTACTGATTTAACTTCTCTGGCACTATCAGATGAGAACAAAAACTGAACTTAAACACGACTCTATTATTAGTAGTACAGTGTTAGTTATGAGCTAGTTAGGTGTGGACTCTATATTCCAATTTAAAGGGACAGTTCATCACAAAAACATTTCTTTCTCCTTTAAACACAAATTAAGGAGGATGTACGGAATCAAACCGTCCAATATTCTTTAAGAAAGAAACTTTCTTACTGGTTTGCCAACCATCCCTTTAAGTAGGAACTGCGTTAACTAAACTGCTGTTAACGAAACAGAGCAAAGCCGCCTCGCTACGATACTAAAGTACCTTCAGAGGAACGTGGATTACGTGTGAAGATCATGGGAGAGGGTCAGAAGAAAACCTGCAGACAGCAAAAACACCACAGAAAAACCAAAGCGACACTTGCCAGAGTCGAGCAACTTATCAGCAGATTAACTAACCATACTCGAGATTCGATTCAGGGAATGCTGGTCCGGGACATTTGGATTATGACAGAAGAGTCGAAAGAAGAATGAAGGGAGGAGTAAGGAAGGAGAAGCAGAGGAAGTCGACCCACCTCGAGGGCAGCTTTCTGGACGGTGATCTGGCTGTAGACCCGAGCGCCGTCATCGGGACAGACGGTCTTCAGCTCGTCTTTGTTCAGAGAGAAGAGCTGAGCGCCGGTCAGCACACCCAGACTGTTGATAGTCCTGCAAACCAAAACACTGTTTCAAAGATCGCTATTTGATGTAACAGAATGTTGACATGCTTTAGTGTTCAAAAAACACATTCTTTTTCAAATACTGTTCATTATTGTAGCTACATTTTCTACAAAGACCCGGCTAGAGATAAGCTCAGTCTGCTCTGATTGGCTGGTTGACACATTGTGCGTTGTGATTGGCCGAACACCACAAGTGCGCATCGGAAATGCACTTTACCATAATCAGGAGCGCAAAGGCCCATTCACACCCAGTACGATAACTATAAAGATAACGATAACAATATGTTATACGCCACATTTGGGTGGCATTATGCAAATATTCATATATCGTGGCATAAACATGTGGGGGTGTGTTTAAATGAGACGTTTTAGCCTGGTCTGGATCCTCTTTTAGATCGAATAAGTCCTTTTGTGGGAGACCGATCTTATACATGCACGAACACACTGAAGAAAAATATAAATGGCATCATATAAATCCCTTGAACCACTCATGATACAGAGCGGATGAATGAGTCACTCACACTTCACTGAAGCCTTTGAGCTGCAGCCAGGCCTTGACGTCGTCCGGCGTGGAGTCGTACGTGATGTTGACCGCCGGCAGACTGGAGGAGCGAGACGGAGCCTGGAACTTCTTCTGAGCGCTGCGACCCAGCGTCAGTCTGTGCATCAGCTCGTCCTGAACCTCCTCCATGTTGGACTTCCGGCCTGAGAAACACACATGGATAATGTTGCAGGTGTGTGTGTGTGTGTGTCATTTACACATTTTTTTTAAAGGGCACATGAACTGCGTTTGTTTTTATGTTGTAGTTTTCCTCACAGATGTCACAGCTATCTCTTGTAAACACTACATGTGTGAATTGATGGGCGGGGCTAAACAGGCAGTATTTTAGAATCGGTGGGCGGGGCTAAACAGGGAGTGATGCAGAATCGGTGGGCGGGGCTAAACAGGCAGTATTGTAGAATCGGTGGGCGGGGCTAAACTGGCAGTATTGTAGAATCGGTGGTCGGAGCTAAACAGGCAGTATTGTAGAATCGGTGGGCGGGACTAAACAGGGAGTGATGCAGAATCGGCGGGCGGGCCTAAACAGGCAGTATTGTAGAATCGGCAGGCGGGTCTAAACAGGCAGTATTGTAGAATCGGTGGGCGGGGCTAAACAGGGAGTGATGCAGAATTGGTGGGCGGGGCTAAACGGGCAGTGATGCAGAATTGGTGGGCGGAGCTAAACAGGCAGTATTGTAGAATCGGTGGGCGGGGCTAAACAGGCAGTGATGTAGAATAGGTGGGCGGGCCTAAACAGGCAGTGATGTAGAAGCAGATGTTGATGTATTTCTGCTGAGGCGGGGCTTATCCACTTGATTACATCATAGAGTACAACATTCCAAAAGCTGTGGTTTTTGGCAGACGGCCTTCAATAAAACTTCTTTTAGACTATGAACAATGTTTTGAGATCTGAAACTTACAGGATGTTTTTATAGTACAGTGACCTCATATATGTCAGAAGATCAAGGAAATTTAGTTTTCTCAGTTCATGACCCCTTTAATGTTTTTGCACAGAATGGCTTATTTTTCAGTAAATGTGTGTGTGTTTGTGCGTACGGCTGGCAGGAGGAGGTCTTTCTTTCTGATGCTCTCTCATGGTCACGCCGTCACTCTCGCTGCTGTTGTTATTGTGTTGTTGGCTGTCAGCCGGTGGTGTGTCCTGATGTTGGGCGGATGCGGGCGGCAGCGGGGGGGTGGGGATCTGCAGCGGAACGGGAGGAGGCGGGGCCACTGGGGTGGGCGGGGCTTCCGTCACCGCCGGTTTGGGCACATAATCTGAGCGCTGCTTCTGAATGGGACAAACAGCACAGTCAGACACTGCCTGATGCACTTCCTGTTCACACAGGACATGCTGAAACACTCATGATTTAGTCCACCTGCAGACCTGCTGTAATCACAAGATCAACTTCGACTGGATGAGCTCGTCAAAGCCATGACTCTGATTTCATGAGGGCCGTTCACACAGAACGTGTTTTTCTGTTCCAATGCGCTACTTTTCCTCTGTTTTCTATGTAAACACACACTAGACGGACGTGTATGAACATTACTATCGACTCAAGTCTTTTGTGGCATCTCACACATGAGCGCAGCGTTCTTTAAGATGCTGTCTGAAGTTAAAATAATTGTGCACCAATCAGAAGATCCCAGAGGCGGAGCAAGGGTTGTAGTTTACTGTAGCATGTTGGCGAGGTTCTGTGCTGTGATTTAAAATCTCAGACGCAAAGACGTGTTGTGTGTGGACGGCCCCTAACACACACAGTAGTAACAGTAGTTCAGAATTTATGCTGAATTAATAATTCTAATATCTAGCCGGCCTCTACACAAACAGATCTCTATGAAAACATACTGAGATTTTGATTTTGGGGGGTTTATCTGACTATAAGTCAAAATAATCCAGTTACCTCGTTTAACTCGCCCAGTAATTGCTTGAGAGAAAAATGAAGAGTGATATGAAAATAAAATTCAACAACACACACAGCAAATAAAACACACACACACACACACACACACACACAAACACACAGCAAATAAAACACACACACACACAGCAAATAAAACACACACACACACACACACACGCACACACACAGCAAATAAAACACACACACACAGCAAATAAAACACACACACACAAACACACAGCAAATAAAATACACACACACACAGCAAAACACACACACACACACAGCAAATAAAACACACACACAGAGCAAATAAAACACACACACACAGCAAATAAAACACACACACACACACACACGCATTTACTAGTCATTCTATACAATCTATTGTTTTATTTGCAGCTAGTTATAAATACTAACTAACACACTAACCCTAACAGAAAACACATGATTCATGAAAAATGCTATTTTGTATAACATATTCACAAGGAGGTTTTAGGAGGTTTAACACATTTCTGTGTACAAATTTGTCCTCAAAATATGATTAAGGAGCCATACACACACACACACACACACACACACACACACAGGGAGATAAACTGAACTAATGCAGGAAATGAAAACAAACTGAACACAAACACTTGTTTACCTTAAACAACTCAAATTCCTTTTTTGGCATCATTAGCTTTGAGATGAACACAAACAAAAATTCTAAGACGTGGTAAAACAAGGAGATGAAATGAAAGCGAAGAGGCAGGTAAGTGTGTGTGTCACCTGTATGGTGTGGCTGTAGATGGGCTCCCCGCGGCCCGTCATGTCCACTGCCCTGCTGATCTCCAGGATGTTGTTTGGCACATATCCTGAAGCGCCTGAGCTGTTTCGCACCTTCCACCACTGCTTCCTGTCATCCAGCACCTGAAGGCCAATCAGATCGTCAGGTCACATGACAAACAGCCAAACTCATGTCACCTCATCATCATCATCCTCATCACATGACGTACCTCCACCACCTCGTCCTTCATCACAGACAGTTCAGTGTTGTTTCTGGCCACAAAGTCGTATCTGGATTTGGCAAAGTTCCTCTGCGTCCGGTCGTGAGCCTCCAGGTTCCTGAAGAGAAAGAGTCAAGAGAGTATTTTTCCCTGCTATATTCCCTTCTCTTGGTTTAACGCTATTGACATATTGCTGCAAAACAAAACAAAAACACAGGCTGGCTCTCTTTAGATGCTGAATCTACGAATGAATGTGGTTATTGACCGACCGCTGCCGCCGTGGAGGAGCGTCTCAGAGCGAGACGGGAAGAGTGTTTACTCCATCGGAAGACGTTTTAACAGATTGAGAGTTCAGGTCAGAGCTGAGAGTTTAGAGAAGCAGAATGAACCCAGAAGAGACCCAGAAGCGCAGCCTGCTCTGAGCCGGTTCTCCGGGGCGTGCAGGGCGGATGTTCGTACCCAGGTGGGTTTTACCTATCTACATGACGGCTGACCGCGTGTTTAAAAGCAGCCACGGCCATGTCTGGCTCCAGCAGGTGCAAACGCTTGTAAGAAGTGTGACTGTAGCCGTACCCGTCTGCTCCGGGGAAGTCCTGGACCAGCGGCTGCTGTCGGGAGAGAAAACACGTTCACTTCAAGTCCTTCACTGCGTCACACTGCAAGTGTTAAAGGGTGACTCCACCCCAAAATTAAAATGATGTCATTAATCACTTATGACATTCCAAACCATTAAAGCTTTGTTTGTCTCTGGAACACAATTTAAGATATTTTAGATGAAAACCCGGAGGCTTGTGACTGTCCCATTGACTGCCAAGTACTTGCGCAAAGGAAATCAAAAACAACTTGTTATTGCCATATTTGAGATTATCTGCTGAACACAAACTACGTACCTCTTCTGCCAGGCGCGATACATTTTCTTTGTGCATTTACTAGTGCTATCCAGTAACTCATCACAATCAATGGCATCCAAAATAAAAGTCTTTGTTTACATAATATATGTGTATGTCCTGTGTATGTTTATTATGTATGTATAAATACGCACACAAAGTATAATAATGTATATGCAGAAATATTTACATGTCATGCATTTAAATTTATAATATGCAATATGACATCAGGATGTTGTTGCCGTGCCAACAGTGGAGGCTGCTTAAAGTCTCAATATGATGCTGCAGTGATGAGCAGAGATGAATTACTGAATTAAGTTGTTATTTTTATTTTCTTCGCATGCAAAAAGTATTTCTGTCACTCTATACCATTCACCTTGGTATACACCTTGACAGTGTTCATTACTTGGCAGTTAACGATTCTCCCGCTTCTCATCTAAAATATCTTGTGCCGTGTTGGGAGGATGAACGAAGCTTTTACAGGTTTGGAATGATGTGGGGGTAAGCGAGGGGTGGTGTATCTCACGTCGAGCATGGGTCTGTCTGCAGGTCTCTGAAGTTCGGTCTGTGCCGCGCCGAGCCTCTCCGCCAGCTGAGCCACGTCCTGCTCTCGAGACACCAGCACCGGCGGCTCCCAGCCATCACGGAAACGCAGCGTGTGCGGAGGAAACGGATGATCCTTCGGCCACTCCAACCTCAACACAACACACACGCTTTCAGAGCATGATTACATTCCTAGGTGTCCCATGCCCGGTTTACACCTGGTATTAATATACGTTTCCATCGATCCGATCACGACACTAAAGCTCATTGCACACAGAGTCAGAAATTTCCACACTTTAAAAAAATACAAATGTTGTGTCAATCACTTGCCTCAGAAGCTTTAAATATAAAAAATGTTTATTGCATTATCCGTGCATTCTGATAGGAAATTATGTTCTATGTGAAAAAACTTAAAAACGCATGTGTCAGTGGCTCATGAAAATCCACATTTGGTGGGTTTGCTGCAAATACCTGGCAACCCTGTTAGGAACCAAAACAAACTCCCCCAAAAAGTTTGCTTCCTTTCGCACTGATTTTGTTGAAAGTGACGTCATATTAGTTTGTTCCTCGTTTGAAGTATATCGGGGCCGTAAATACAGGTGTAAACGGGGCGTGAAGCGTTTTGAGCTTGTCCACTTTCGCATCTGATCGATTGTTTTGTTATTAAGAGATGCTCCAGTACCTGCACTTGGTCCAACCGTCTCCCAGCGTGACCCACAGGTGTCTCTCCTCCGCCGAACCCGCCGAGTGCAGGAAGTCAATGGCTTCTCTAGTGAGGAGAGGAACGATCACGCTTTTAGCTAGATCCACCCCTCCAGACGTCTGGATCACCTGAGACACACACACAGAGAGTCACATCAGACGACACACACGCACACACACACACACACACACACACACACACATGTTGGGTTTACATGTTTTATGGGGACATTCCATAGGCGTAATGA
>JAUMHQ010000050.1:598884-616122 GCA_032361165.1 Enteromius paludinosus
ATATAAAAAATACCGCAATTTTATTTTATTGTAGCTATTTGGCAACATTTTGTTTAAATTACTAAAATGACCAAATAAATGTATAAACTCTCATTTTATTAATATTGTATTATATATGTTTTTTTTACCTTCAATTTTTTTTCTTTCATTTTATTTAAAGTTAAAAATATTAAAATAACAAAATCAAATCCAAATGAAATGAATAAAAAAAGAAGCTAATTCATAAAATAAAACTACACATACATTCAAAAAACACTTTAAAAATTATATATATATATATATATATATATATATATATAAATAAGAATACTTAATCTTTATTTTATTGTATTGTATTCAGCATTTTGTTTAAATTAAAAGTAATAAAATGACCAAATAAAGACTAGATAAATTAAAACAAATATATATATATAGAAATAAAAAACGTTATAAAAAACAACAAAAAATTTACTAAGATTAATAATAAAAAAAAAAGAACATTTATAAAATCAAACTACATAGACGTTTTTATAAAAAAATAGATCAAATAAATAAATAAATAAATAAAAGACTAACCATGAACATCATTAGTAACAAAAATAAAACAAATAAATAAATAAAAACCTAATTTAAAATATTAGCAAAATAACACATAATGATAGTACAATAAACTCAGGAATGTGAGACGTGAGCATATCTCTGAAGAACAACGTCAAACACAGTCATAAGGAAGTTCAGAGTCACTGATAGAGGCTTTATTGATGAGCTGATGCGGATAATTCATGAGCAGTCAATTTCCTAATTTACTTCACTGTCCGCGACAACTCAAAATCAATAAATACATGTCCAGATCGAACAGGTGCGACGCGCAGCAGAGTAACAGGAGCAGGTGGAACCAGAAGCTTCTTGACCTCTGTGACCTTCAGGAACCTAATCCGACCGCACCCTCCGCCCGAGGTCCCACCTCACACACGTCACACGACGCTCTTACAGTGTGTGTTCAGTGACGACACACACAACCTGATCAAACATCAGCCGTGTGATGACGCGTCAGCTGCATCACAACACACCAGAATCAACAGCAACGAACACTTGAAACGGACACTTGAACAGTACTGTCAATATTATTCGTTTAGTCGCAATACTCATTGTTTCAGAGCAAATCATGATGTTAATGTTTGTAATGTCTTCATATCGCGTATGCACATTTATCAGATTAGAGCTGGATGATAATAAAAATACAGTAAATCGGTTGCATTGCACAGGTGAGATAAGCTACACTATATATGAATCATTTTTTCCTCCAGATATCTGTGGACTTATGGTGATAATTCTGATGTAAACACACACACAAACCCTCCTCCTGTTGTGTTAACAGAACTGTGATCACTAATTAACCAGTGACTGAACACACACACGCTGTGGTGAATATGGAGACAGTAAAGCACATTTGATCATTTACAGCTCATCAGAGACACTGTACTGTACTGTACTGTTACTCTGAGGATGTGATCCACTTCTCACTGCGTTAGTGTGTGTGTGTGTGTCTCTGAGAGAGAGAGAGAGAGAGAGTTACAGCACTCACTCCTGACCGGTCGTTCCTCTCTGAACGCACGTCTCGCATGACGAGCTCTAAACATCTGGTTTGCTCTGCTGTCCTTCTGATAGCGAGCAGCGAGTTCACTTAGTGAGTGCTAATGTCATCAATCTCATTATCTCATTACGAAACCTGTTTGTCAAACGCAGCCCTCTCTGATATGATTCAGCGGGTGTATCTCCGATACTTCTGCTCTGATTGTCGCTCGTTGGCAGGAAGTCAGAGAAACAGAAGTCATTGTGCTCTGAGGTCTTTGGCCACACAGGAGCAGCTGTGCTATGAATAGAGGACAATAAAGGACGTTATGACTTTGTAGATAAGGCAGGAGGAAACTCGCTCAATGGAGGCATGCTCAGCTCGTCCGTGTTTGGTCAGAAGCAGACAAGAAAATCACACAGATATCAGAAGAGTGTGACTCTTATACAGGAGCATGTGCTCAAACTCGAGGTAAAATCATGTGAGTGTGTGAAAATGTTATTGAACCCTAATGAGGCGACGAATACTGCAGTTTTTAAGGTCAGCACCTGACTAGAGGACTTTAAAATACACAGGGCGCTGAGCGCAGGAATGGTTTTTTTACAAAAGCGCAACGCAAAGCGGCTCCTCCGTCATGCTGCTGTAAAATAAAACTACTATTGCTGCTTTAAACTAAATCTGGCAACGCTTGCTCCGCACTTTTTTGATCGGTCCAGCGGTTTGGAAGCGACATTGATGAGCGGCGCTGCGTGTAAACTTCCTTTAACTTCACACAAATACTGAAAACGTAGCAATCATGTGCAAATATTATAGATATTATACACATTCCTCACAGAAAAACAATGGAAAAGTAGCAAGGTGGACTGAAAAGCGCATTATAGAGCAGTTCTGTGTAAGATATAAAGGGCTGCTCTATATGTCTTCCGCCCTGTCTTCCTGTTCCAGTTGAAATCACCATATAGAATAACGCTGCGTGTTTCAAGGCAATAATTGCATAAGGAATCTCCTCACTGATCAAAATGTACTTTATAGAGAAGAAAGTGTCTTTAGATTATTAGAATGTTACATAAATGGTTCTGGAATGGATCACTGCAAGGTTCTTTGGAGCCAAAATGGTTAGCGAAACGCTTATTTTTAGAGGAAATATTCTCTTAACCAAGACTCAAGAGACCGGAGCAATGTTCCTCCAAACAGCAGAAATCCTCCCGAGACTCCAGCCTCCACCAAACAAGCTCTGCTGCCTTTAGTTCTCATCGGCACACATGCATGTGCCAAACCCAGAGTCCTGACAAATCTGAGAGACACCAGACCGATGGGCTCAAAACGCCATAATCGCTTCACGACGAGCTGCCAAAGAACCGACACACAAACAAACGCTGAGGACATCCAGAAATACTCGGGCAGAATCACAGGCCTCAGGCCAGCAGAGGTTCACATGGTCCCAGACGCAGCTGGTGTTTTTAACCGCTCGCGGTCAGAAGTGTCTTCAGTGCTGCTGTTTTTAACAGAACGGAGGGGAAGGTCTTTACGTAACACTGCAAGATGTTCAGCGCGGGTTATAGTGACGCGAGGGATGCAGTCAGATTACTTTTTCAAGTAACTACTAAAGCAATGCGTAACTTTTAAACGTACAGAGAGTTACTTTGTTACCCATGTTTTGATTGACAGCTCGTGTTGAGAGAACATGCATTTACTCATCTAGCGTGCACAGATTCAGTATTCCTCAAAATTGTATTAACCATCGTCTTTGCTGCTGACCTTGAAGGATCCAATGCGAATAACAAAAATACTTTACATAAACATAGCATTTGTTTTTCATTGCTGAAAAGTGTTGAACTTTCTTCTCCTGCGTCCTATTCAACTCAGAACGGTGGCACAGCCTGTTTCTTTCACTTTTGGTGTGAAAGGACTTTTACATGAGCCAAAAATAAAGCTTTTCATATTAAAAACAAACATGCAAGCCCAGAAAAGCAACGTAATCCATTGATATCCATAAAAAGAAACTATGTAACATAATTAGTTGCTTTATTTTTTAGGACGTAACACAATATCTTAAAGGCACACTTCAGTTCAAAGGAGTATCAAGACTCTTGATAGGATAGGCATTTTTTTTTACGCAATGCTACGGGTCTAATCCGATTCAGTGATCTATGCTAAGCTATGATAAATCAGGCTGATCGGCTGAATGGATTCCAAAACGGTAAAACTCAACTTATTAACTCTGAGGGAGCTGGAGAATGAGTGTTCCTTTCCCCAACACTTGAGATATAAGTGAAGAGCATCTTATCTACTGCAGAGCTCAGGTATATTACCAGCAGCTCAACCCTGGTGTGAACCTTTAAAATACCACAGGACCGCAAGACGTCTCAGCGGCTGGAGATAACAGAACGGCTCAATGAAATTAATGGAAACATTAGCAGTTATGTAACAGGCCTCCATATTTAACCCGTAGCACTGGGACCTGCACAGCTCATAACACCAATTACTGAAACTCACTGGAGAGCGTCTTACCGTGCTTCCCTATTAAGGGCCTTAACCATTTACTTCCCTACACAGAACTACCTCAGATTATAGGTGCACAGAATTACAGCCAAGCTTCAGGAAGGGCAGGAGTGAAATTCATATTACAGCGACTTATTAAGGATTGTGATTGTTCACACAGTGGCATTTAATTATTCAGAATTCATTGATTCCCCTTATTTAGACGTGCATTTATAAGCAATCAGACTATGTATGAAATGTAATTACGTGGTGATGCATAGCGGTCATCATATCCAGTGATCTTCAGTATCCGTTTCGCAAAGTCAGGACAAAATATTTCCAACCTGCTGGAAGACTTTGGGTATATAATGAATCATTGCTGTACGCTGTACACTTTTGATGTAGAGCAGGGATGGTTTTTGTCAGCCAAACCCCCTTATAGTAAAAATATTTAGCTGAAATATCTCTGGGGAAGTTAATATTTCAATAATTTAACGATACATTTGCATGTTTACAGTTCTTCTGATGTCAGTGGCATGCAGGTAAACAAATATTTAATTATTAGCTTTTTGTCAACTCACAAAACCACTACTATTCTCACATTGAGTCCGATTTGCACAACCCTGATCATGTTTAATGCATTTTTTTCTGCATTTAGTCGTTTAGCAGACGTTTTTATCTTCCAAATGTCATTATGTTACATTTAGTGGTAACTTTAGAACAAGTTAGATAAGAAAGTTGGCCTAAATTAAAACAAAAATGAGGAACATCAGTTTTGATCATGTAATCTGTGATAATAGCGGACTACAAATTGTAAATAATATAATCAGCACTTTGTATTAATAACATCTGAATGAAGCGGTGATAATAGCGCACAAATATTACAGGCGCGCGCGTGACCGGCTCTGCCATGGCAACCGGACAGTATTTACCGCGCGCAGCCGTTAAACCAGCGAACGGAACGGAACCGTGATCAACACACACATAATACACACAACACACCGCGAACGAGCTCTAGTTTGTGCTAACAGAGAGTACATTTACAAACACCGCTATCTACAACATACAAGTGCGCGCGGGCGCGTGTGTGTATGTGGTGCGTGAACACACACTCACCTGTTTCTGTGTTTATCCCCGTTTTTACCGCATGGCAGAAGCATAAACACACACGGCTCGCCAGGTGACGGTGACTGTCAGTGAGTTTCTCGGTTAAATGACAAAATGAAGAGCCGCTTGTGTGCGTTTGACTCGCGCTCCGCCTCACCGACCCCCGCGCGCGACCCGACAGCGCCTCCACGCGCACGTGCGCGTCATCACACCTGAGCGCGCAGGTGAACGTGCCATTCGAATTAATGACAGCTGTGTCTTTCTATCTATTAATCTATCATAATAATAATAAAAATAATAATAATTATTATTTGTGACTCTGGACCACAAAACCAGTCATAAGGATCAGTTTTGTTAAGATGATTCAGGACAATATTTGTCTGAGATACAACTACTTGAAAATCTGGAATCTGAAAAAAATAAGTACAGAGAAAATTGCATTTAAAGTGCATATTAGGATGCTAATCAAAAAAAGTTTCTATATATTTACATTAGGAACTTTAAATATATTTAAATAGCTAGTCACTTAGGCCTACAGTTACTGAGAAAAAAAGTGTTAATTATAAATTATTATAATCTTAAAACAGGTGATGAAGGATAAGTAATCAGTGCTACTCTGCCTGGTTTAAATGTTTGGATTAACATTAGAAAAGTAGTCTAAACGTAATCAAATGTAATCAGTTACATTACTTTAATGCAGTATTTGAAATGTTACATTTTATATATTTGAGGTATTACATTTGCAAAGAAAAAAACCCATAAGCAATAAATAAACACACCATTCTTACCAGCTGGAAATATGAAACGGTATTCATTTCATACACTGTCTGATGATAAAGGTGATTTATTATTGGTAGTTCAAACAAAGCAGAACAAAAGATCTGCTGGGATGTGTTTGACTGTGGGTGTGACGGTGAACTACCAGTCCTGCTTTAATCTTGATGAAAGCCGTTCTGTGCTAATATTTATATATATTGAGCTCTGCCTTAATGTAAATCATTAATAAACAAAGGATGAGCTCAATTCAAAGGAAAAGGGGAGCATTTCTGGTATTGTGTGTGTGTACGTGTGTGGTATTATTAGAGGGCAAAAAAACAACAACTGTGAGCTTTGGGGACATTGTTGGTCTCCATAAAAAACAACAACTTTTAAGTCAAGAATTTTGAGAATGTAAAACAGCAAAAGATTTCAAGGGGCAAGGAGATAGAAAATAAAGTAGATGAACCATACGATAGAATGAACCCATAAAATCAGCAACCTGTGTGTGTGTGTGTAATAACACTCCTCTCTTTACACGCCCTCTCTTATGTACATTTAGCATAATCTAGTTTGATTTTTCCCAGGACATATCAGAAGCTGTTGTCATTTAGGAAAATTAAACTTGCTTTTAATAAAAACAAAGTTAACATGGTTTGCTACATTAACCATAATTTAACCATGGTATTTGCAATTAAATTGTACTTAAACAAATGGTGGCGAATATGCCTAAAATATATAATAATACAATTAAAATAAATTAGTTATTACCATTTTATAGGCTTATTAAGCCATGGTTAATTTTCACAAAGGGTCTAATGAAAATTGAAAAAAAGTAAATATTTTAAATGAACAGTATTAAAAATATACATTAAAAAGTAAGCATGTTTCAGTAAAAAAATAATAATAGTAATATTCACTGTTACTATGTATTGTGTTGCTTTAGTAAAATCGTTGTTTGTAGTTTTTTATGCTTCCTCTAACATACATATCGTTAATTTATGTTGTAGTTAGAAGTTATTCAGAAACATAAAAAGTTAGCAGAGGATGGTTTCGATCCATCGACCTCTGGGTTATGGGCCCAGCACGCTTCCGCTGCGCCACTCTGCTCGCGGAATTCACTTGCGACGTTCACTGCTTATCAGTTCATAGACATATACACTATCAACGCGCGCTGTCTGTGGTATTAAGTCTACAGAGCCACTACTAGAATGATGATATTTCTTATAACGGTGACTCATATTACGTATGCATGATATATTTATTTGTATACGTCTTTACAAATTCGCACGAGTTCACTTCGCTTCTTCTATCGCTAATTAAACCTTCTCTGCGCTCAGCAGCGCCCTCTATCTGTGTAAATTACTAAAATATCCCACAATGCACACCACAAACACCTCGAAATTCTGTGGAAGAAAAACATGTATGTGAAAGATCATCTCCTACTATTATTAAAAATATATATAGAGAGATAACGTTAGAGTGAGAAAAAAAACAAATATACATACGGTAAATAGTGTATCCTCTACTATGATATTTACGGTTGCCTTAAGCTGTGCTCACACTAGCACATTACTTAGCGGACAGTATACAGTGAATATGCTTTAATTAAAATATTACGTGAAACTTTGTACGAAACGATAAAAGTTACTAAGCTGTGGGCTAACATCTTATTTTCTGCGCACTAAACAACAACAACAACTAAACCCGCGTACTCTCACAGCATTGATCTGCGGATGTAGTACGAGCAGTACGGTAGTGTGCAGCCTGCGTCTGCATGTGATGAAAACACGGAAAACGGAAGAAGCTTTCGTGCTCTCGGGGTGAGAAAATAAACATGAAATACTAGGATAAAATACATAACTTAATCCTCATACAGCGCTCGTGTCATCTAACTCCTATTCGTAATCTATTATCGCTGTGTTTATGCAATTAACAATGTTAGACGTACCAGTGCAATGTTTTGATCAAAGTGCATTTATTTATTTATTTACCGAAAAGCAAAAATAAAGCGCTCGCTCGGTGCTGGATATTCGTCGGATTCATCATTATCATCTCAAGATCGCGATGATAAATCGTTTTTTTTCTGTCAGATATTTTTGTACTTTCAGTTTCACTCGGTTCGGTGTCGCAAACACCCATGAAGTCGGCCCGAACCACACGAGAACCACACTCGCTTCTGCTTTTATGTGTCTTTTAAGTGATTTTATTCTAGTTTAACGCAAAAAGGCAGAAGGGATCACGCGCTGACGCGGGAAATTCCCACAGATCTATGACGTCACGGTGAAACAGCTGATATCATAATATCCTCATTACACCGATATCATAATATTAGCGGGGATACACTTATGCTTTATCAGTTTAGCTACTATAGTATCTGATAGTATTACTATGGTATCCGTAAATGTACTGTAGTATGTATCACTCATATATATATATATATTATATATATAAATGTGGGGTCAGTAAGATATTTAATGGTGTTTAAAGATGTTTCTTCTGCTCATCAAGGCTGCATTTATTAGATAATACATCCAGAAAAAACTATTATTGTGAAATATTATTTCAATTTCACATATAATGAGGTTTTTCCGTGGTACATGTTCATAATCATGCTGTTGTTTGTGTATCTGATTTGTGTTTTCAGAATTTGAGTTGAATACGTAATGTAATGTGTTTCCAGGTGAATCTATAGAGTCATCATGCAGAGTACAGCGAACTACCTGTGGATGATGTCTGACCTGCTGGGTCAGGGAGCCACAGCCAACGTTTACCGCGGTAGACACAAGGTGTGTTTATGTTGATCCTACACTGTCTGTACCTCATTTGCTTTGTGTTGTAAACTACAGCGACATAGTCCTACAGTCTGGATTTTGATTCAGTGAATCTTTTGAACGAATCGTTTACATTCTGAGTGATGTAACTTGTGTTTCTGTAGAAAACGGGTGATCTCTATGCGGTCAAAGTCTTCAATAACCTGAGCTTCCTGCGTCCGCTCGACGTCCAGATGAGAGAGTTTGAGGTGTTGAAAAAGCTTAACCACAAAAACATTGTGAAGCTCTTCGCTGTTGAGGAGGAGGTGAGACTGATGCAGTCTTAAAACGAGCTCATCTTAGCAACTGTTATGTCATACGCAGCTTATATAAAGGAACACATTTTCCTCGTCAGATTTGGAGATATGTCTCAACAATGGATTCTCTGCAGTGAATGGGTGCCGTCAGAATGAGAGTCCAAACAGCTGATAAAAACATCACCACAATCCACACCACTCCAGTCCAGTAGTCAGCATCTGGAGAAGATGTTTCTAACTAAAAACCATGATTCATAATAACTCTTCCTGTGTTCTGACGGCACCCATTCACTGCAGAGCATTAATAGCTGTGACATTTCGCCAACAAACTTGGGTAGACTGTTTCTCTAAAAAAACAACCTTTCAGCTCATGTAAGAGTAAAATCAGTTTAGTGCCTGTTGATTCATGTTTTTCTGCTGGCGTTCTGTAAACTCTCCCCTCTTTTACTTTCACAAGTGCGTGGCATAACACCTGTAATACCTGTTTGCTCCAAACTAAGAGCATCGCAGGTTCTGTGTTCGTGTCATTCAGAAATATGATAATCGTTTTCTTGAATGTTTAGTCGAACACGCGTCATAAGGTGTTGGTGATGGAGTACTGTCCATGCGGAAGTCTCTACACGGTTCTCGAGGAACCGACGAACGCCTACGGACTCCCGGAGGACGAGTTCCTCATCGTTCTGCAGGATGTCGGTAAGCAGTGCATTTAGTGGAAAAAGGTTCTTGAGATTGTTGAGGGCCCGTTCACACAGAAAGCGTTGTTCTATTTCAGTGCGCTACTTCTATGTTGATTTTCTATGTAAATGCGGTAGACTGATGAGTGTTGCGCTCGCGTCTCATGCACCCACTCATCAATATCAGTTCCAGAGCGGTCAACCAATCAGAAGACCCCAGAGGCGGGGCAAGTGTTGCAAGCTTTTGTTTACAGTCGCAAGTTGGCATGGCAGCGGCTTTATTTGAAAGCAACATGGCATTATTCTGTGAAAATATGTTGTTTATTTTTTTAATTAATTAATTAACTTAATCCCACGAGATGAGACGAGACGCTGGGTTTACGAGAACGAGATGAGACTTTTTACACTTAAAAAAAACAAACAAATCCTCTTTAAAAATATATTGGGAAAAATTTATTTTATTCATCAAAAACATTCCAAAAAAAATGTTGGTGCATTTTGTAATCCACTTTTTGAAATTGAACTATTTGAATGAATTACATGCAGTAATAAACAACATGTGGACACTGCTAAAGTAATTAACAACAAATAACAAAAAATAGTATAAATAAATAAAAACAAATAACACAATTATTCCTTTAAATTAAATGATTCTTTCAAAAAAGCTGTCGGGCCGCATACCTGGACAAACTTGTCTACAGCAAAGTAAAGGTGAACGTATACTTCGGCCGTCTGCATTAGGTCATTTTCATCATCAGGAGGGCTCGCGGACAGTCGCGATAAAGCCACCATTGAAAACCATTTGGAATTTGTGTCATCACGTCATAAATAGAACGCGGCAGCAGATTTGTTGCGTCGCATCATACCACTATCGCGAGGATATCGCCAAGTTCTCATGAGACCAGTCGCGCCACTAGATCTCGTCACACCCCTACTCCTTTTATTTATTATTATGCAAATGCTTTAGACGAACGTGTATGAGTGCTGCGTTCACGTCTCGTGTTTTTTTGCGGTTTCTCATACATGACTGTCATGTTTTGAAATGCTGAATTGCAACTTTTTAAACGCTGTTAGTTCCAAAACAGTGGACCAATCAGAAGAGTCTGGAGGCGGAGCAGTGTTGCAAGCTTTTGTTCACGGTAGCAAGTTGACATGGCAGCTGTTTTATTTAACACAACATGGTAGAGTAGAATAATATTTGTATTTTTTACAAGCAATTTCCAAGCATCTTTTAAGAAGTGCTACTTCCATTGTTTTTCTATGTAAATGCGCTAAACGGATATTTATTATCGTTGAACTCGCGTCTCATGTCTTTTGCAGCTTTCCGTGCATTAATGTCGTGTTTGAAGATGCCGTGCCAAGTTAAAAGTATTTAAACTTTTTAAACTCAGTGCAGCGCATCGATGTCAGCTCCAAAACAGTGGACCAATCAGAAGAGCCTGGAGGCGGAGCAATGTTGCAAGCTTTCGTTTACAGTCGCAAGGAGGCGTTCTGCATCACGCTTTAAAAAAAACCTTTCTGAGTGCTGCGCAAATTTGTGTGAACGGCCCTTAAGAACATTTCTTAGGTGAGCTTTATTTTTGCGAGGTTCTCAGTGCTGATGTTTGTAACAGTGGCGGGAATGAATCACCTGAGAGAGTACGGGATCGTCCATCGAGACATCAAGCCCGGGAACATCATGCGTGTGATCGGAGAAGACGGACGGTCCGTCTATAAACTCACCGACTTCGGAGCCGCGCGTGAGCTGGAAGACGACGAGCAGTTCGTGTCTCTTTACGGCACAGAGGAGTATCTGGTGAGCTGAGGATGATGGGAAACGTTAGTTAAGCCAGTTCTGCAATCAGTAGTAAACCTCCATCATATGCTTTCAGATGGAGCAGCTGATGTTTAATATAGATTCAGAGCCTACTCTGCTCTGATTGGTCAGATGGCCTGGTCTGTTGTGATTGGTCTACTGCGTACAGTAGGCGGGGTCAAGTTGTTCATGCCCGGCCAACGAAGAATTAAGTGTTTTACAGACTTGTTTAATTCTTTATTTAGGAAGACGGTAACTTTATTTATCGTGCACTTTCGTATTTACAACTTTGCAGAGACAAAGACAATATACATAATAGGGGCACTAACCAATGAAATGAAACACTATAAAAGCAAAAACAACAAAATAAACTTTTATAGTTATAGTAAGAACTGTCCAGTCATCTTAAATCTGTTTATTCAGCTAGTGCTATTGGGATTTCTGCTGCAGGGTGTATTTGGAGTTCCTCTGGTCTTCGGATGGAGCTGATCACAGAACCGTGCTTCATTGACAAGATGCGCAATCGTGCATCTCGAGTAACGCGACACTTGTGATCCTGGCTGATCTCTCTGTTTTTGCAGCATCCGGACATGTACGAGCGAGCCGTGCTGAGGAAAGACCACCAGAAAAAATACGGAGCCACGGTGGATCTGTGGAGCATCGGAGTCACATTTTATCACGCCGCCACCGGCAGCCTGCCGTTCAGACCTTACGAAGGGCCGCGCAGGAACAAAGAAGTCATGTGAGCGCCGTCACACTTCACATTCACACACTTGAAACTATTCCACTGATTCAAGATTCAGCTCAGATTTTACATTGAACTAGTCAGCTCCTGTTTATTAACCATGTGGCTGAAGACAGTTTCAGCACACATGGTGTAAACGCATTGTAAAGCGCGATTTGTTAAACATCTTTGCAGAAAACCGCAGTATGGTACGTATCCTGTACGTTCAGAAATAATGTAAAATAATCCAAATGCTAAATATTTCTTTGGCAAAATGTACACATACACATGTGACTTAAAATAGACCAGAATCAATCGAGATCTTCATGTTCAAATGTTATTAGTGTATTAAAAATGATTCTCTTATGTAACACACATTAAACGTGTGTATGCGCAAATTTGTAAATGAAATCTATGCATGAATGTTTTTATTCAAAAATCATGATTTATCAATAATTTAACTAAAATTGAGTAAAACATTTGAAATTTTGTTTTATATATTTATTTGCAAAAACAAAAATTAATTTTTTTATTATGCTACTATTTTTTTATTGTGTTAGTTAGCCGTATTTTTAGTAATTTTTTTTTACATAATCAAAATAACCTAACCGCAGTTTCATTGACATTAATTGGAAGCACAATAAAAATGAAATGAAATAAAATAAAAATAAAATATATATATATTTATATATAATATTCTCTCTCACTCACACACACATACATTTTAAAATTTGTTTTAGTTTTAATAAAAACATTTTTTTAAATTAATCAAATGATTGAAACATGCTTTCGTAAATAAAAGCTTTGCCTCCAGGCTCTTCTAATTGGTCCACTGACATGGATGAGAATTGCTGCGTGTGAAAGTTTAAATTCTATTGAAATTCGAGATGATGCAAAACACGCAATGCACAACAAGCACAACAGTCCTACACAGGAGTATAGTGATGGATTTAAAAAGAAAAACAACCACAATTTCCCTGTGTACATCCAATGAGCCAGTGAAAGCTCACCGAGGCCTAGTTTGCCTTCACTCAGCTGAGCGTTGTTGATCTGCAGGTATAAGATCATCACAGAGAAGCCGTCCGGCGCCATCTCAGGCCATCAGAAGTTCGAGAACGGGAAGATTGAGTGGAGCTCGGAGATGCCGATCTCCTGCAGCCTCTCCAAGTGAGTCCTCGTCTCCAGACGCTCTGATGCCTTTAGAGAAGAGTGTCTGACGTGTGTCTGTGTGTCTCAGGGGTCTTCAGAGTCTCCTCACTCCAGTGCTGGCCAACATCCTCGAAGCAGACCAAGAGAAATGCTGGGGCTTCGACCAGTTCTTCGCCGAGACCAGCGATATCTTACACCGCATCGTGGTCTATGTGTTCAGCCTTCAGCAGGCCACGCTTCACCACGTCTACATACACAAATACAACACGTGAGCACACACATCATCTTCAAACTAATGCTCAGATCATTTCATATCACATTTAGTTCTTTTACGCTCACAGTGCAACATTTTCTGCTTCTCCAGGGCGAATCTCTTTCAGGAGCTGCTCTTCAGACGGACAAACATAACGCCGTCCCATCAGGACTTTCTGTACGAGGGCCACCGCCTCATCCTGGACCCCAACCGGCAGGCTCAGACCTTCCCCAAGACCTCCAGAGAGAATCCCATCATGCTGCTGAGCAGAGACCCGGTTAACACCGTTGGCCTGCTGTTTGAGGACCGTGAGTCTGACGGAGCTTCAGTCTTGCCTTGTTTGCTAATAAAAATGCTTGTTTTGCTAATAACGGCGGCCTGTGTTTGCAGCCAGCCCTCCCAAAGTCCAGCCGCGCTATGACCTGGATCTGGACGCCAGCTACGCCAAGGTAAGAGCCGACTCGCTGAAATCAGAGGCAAGTTACTAACAGCTTGTGTTTAGTAAAACTTTGGTCAGAAATGAAGTTGATTCCGTGTTTCTGCTCAGACGTTCGCAGGTGACGTTGGATATCTGTGGAAGACGTCCGATTCTTTGCTTCTGTATCAGGAGCTGGTGAGGAAAGGCGTCCGAGGCCTGATGTGAGTTCATGAATCAAACGAATCAAAGCGATTCATGAGTCTTCTGTAGAGCTGAATGACAACAGAAACTTGTTTGAACATTGAAACTGAACTGGATAGAATCAAAATGAACCCTTACCGAATCAACACTGAATTGAATCATTTTGCATAATGACTCGGGAAATGGTGATGAATTTGATCACATTGATATTGAAGTAGATCAAAACTGAACTGAATTTGACTGATTGAACATTGAACCGAATCTTTTAACTGAATCAAAATAGAACTTAATTCCTTTGAATAATGACACCATTGTCTTCCATAGAGCTGATTTACAGCTGAAATTGAATTGATAGATTTTTCAACATTAACACTCTTACTGAAGTGATTGAACATTGAACTGAATCATTCTACATGATGACTCTATCACCTTCTGAAGAGCTGCTTTTTTGCAGCTTTATCTCTGTTATTTGTGTGAAGTGTTCTGTAAGCGCTCTATGAACGTTGTGTCGCAGCGAGCTGATCAGAGACGAGTACAGCGAGACGGCACACAAGAAGACGGAGGTGATTCACATGTGCAACTACTGCAGCCAGACGCTGGAGCGGACCGAGCAGCTGTGAGTGACACGGGATTCAGACAGAGCTCTGAGTGAGATCCCATCAGATCTTCATCTTCCCTGTGTGTGTGTGTGTTTCAGGTGTGAGGTTCTGATGCAGGGAAACCTCCTGTCAGCAGAGTACGATGACATCCGGGACACGAGGAAGAAGGTGATGCGGGTGAGATGCTGATGATTCTCAATGTCTCATAAATTGTCTCAATTGAGAAAAAATCTGCTTTTTAAAAAAAAAATGGACCCTTATTGCTGGTTTTGTGGCCTAGGGTCACATATATTAGTATATATGTGTTGCCTGAAACTACGGTGTAAAACTTATTATGCACACTTATGTAAGAGTGACAGTTAAGAACATTCTTAATGAAGGGATACTCTTAAGTCAAAATACATAAAGACTTTAAAGCAACCGTGAGCTCTTCATGACAGCGTCTTCTGCTCTGTGCAGCTCTCCAGCTCTCTGGGCTCCATGGAGCAAACTCTACAGGACATCAGCAGCATGTTCCTGCCTGGGGGAAATCTATCCGATACGTGGACACAGCAAGTGGGAACGCACCCGGACGACAGGAAGTGAGTGTCACTGCTTCAGCGTTCATTACACTGGAGAGCTAAACGTCTCACTTCCTCAAAACAAACACAGCGCTGTTCATAACAATGCAAAAATTCAGGTTCTTCCTCATTGCCTTTGTCTTGTTTTCCAGTGAAAAATATCTCAATTTCCCTTTTATTTGTAGCTACACAGAAAAAAAACATTCTCATTACTTGAAACAAAATCAGGTTTAGCTGAAGGAAAATAAAGTAAGACAAAATCTGGAGAAATTTACTGGAGAAGCAAAGTGAGTTCAGATATTATGTTTTGTTTTATAAACAATGTATCAAAGTTCAACTTAAAACAAGAACAAATATCTGCCAGTTGGGGTCAAAATTAGTTCATAATTCATTTATTTATTTAAAAATGTTTCGAAATTTGTATTGGGTAAAAAATTGTTATTTAAGTGTCACTGAGATTTTATTATAATTTATGTTAGATTTTGTTAATTTTTAAATATATTTAATAAATGTAAAAAAAATATATATTTATATTTTATGTTAATTTTAAAGTTTTACTAATTTTGTTTTGTGTTTTTTGTTTGTTTCTGTCATTTGTTTTGAAATATGTTTATATATATATATATTATTTTCTTTTGTAGGTTTTAGCTTTATTAGTTTTAAACTTTACAATAAGGTTCATTAGTTAACATGATCTAAGAATGAGCTATACTAGCCAATGTTAATTTAAGCATTTACGAATGCATTATTAAATTCATAAACATAAGTTAATGCACTTTGAACTAACATGAAGAAACCATGAACTACAGTATTTTTATTGACTAACTTTAACAAAGATACTGTAATAAATGTTTTGTTACTTGTTTGTTCATGTTATTTAATACATTTACTAATGTTAACAACTGACACTTTATTGTAAAGTGTTACCAGATTAACCAAATGAAAATTAATAGCTGAAATAAAATAAGTTTAATAATAAGTTAATAAGTTTAAATATTTATTATTTAATTTTATTTCAGTTTGCATTTATTTTAATATTTTTTTTTGGTTTCAATTTTACTTTTCGATAACTAATAATCCTAACAAAGGACATTTTAAGTGTGAACTAGAGTTTCTGTTTGCTGACGGTGTTTCTGTGTCTCTCGTCTAGTGTGGAGAAGATCAAGGTTCTGCTGGACGCCATCAGCAGCATCTATCAGCAGTTCAAGAAGGACAAGGCCGAGAGACGTGAGTCTGAAAGCTCCTGAGATCTCATCAGCGCTCCTTTGCTTTTTGTTTATGTGTTTAACATTCTTATCTCCTCAGGTTTGCCTTACAATGAAGAACAAATCCACAAGTTTGACAAGTGAGTATCGTGTGTGTCTGCTGTAGATGAAGAACTGAACGCATGAGACACAGAATCATGCTGACACCAGTCGTTCTGCTTTCTGCAGGCAAAAGCTGGTTCTTCACGCCACCAAAGCGCGGGCACTCTTCACAGACGAGTGTGCCATGAAATATCGCCTCTTCATCTCCAAGAGCGAGGAGTGGATGAAGTAAGATGTTCTCATTCAGCTCACTGAAGCTTAAACTGCACATGTTTATTACAGTTAAAAATCACCAACTAACGTCCAGTTACCGATAACTGTATTAGCATCCATACGATCGGAGATAACACCAAAGGATTATCGGTAACTAACGTCCAGTTACCGATAACTGTTTTAGAATCCACACAATCGGAGATAACATCAAAGGATTATCGGTAACTAACGTCCAGTTACCGATAACTGTTTTAGAATCCACACAATCGGAGATAACACCAAAGGATTATCGGTAACTAAAGTCCAGTTACCGATAACTGTTTTAGAATCCACACAATCGGAGATAACACCAAAGTTATCGGAGATCGGAGATAACACC